>CM021107.1:284979724-285148552 GCA_007115665.2 Sequoiadendron giganteum | reverse complement strand
CATGGGAAAAGAATGGCAGACAGAGCATGAAGTCCACCCTACCTAGGCACTGGCAAGCCAAGGCTGAAGTCCGCCATGGCATGAGAAGCCTCCAAGTCTGCCATGGCATGAGAAGCATGAAGTCCGCCCTTGCCTCTGGCAAGCCAAAGGAAGGGAATGGCAGGCCAAGCTCAAAGTCCGCCCTAGCACAAGTCTTGGAGAAACTCGCCACTGGCAAGCCAGAGCATGAAGTCCGCCCTTTGCAGAGAAAGCCAAAAGTCCGCCATGTCAAAGAGCTTGCCAAGTCCGCCCCTGTCCAAGCAAGGTCAAAGTCCGCCCCAAAAGTCAATGGAAGCCAGCCTCCAAAGTTTGCCCAAGCCAAGAAGAGATGGAAAAGGGAAGGTGAAGCTCGCCCAGAGGAGAGAAGAGAGATTTGTCTAAAGCATTGGCCAAAAATACGCCAAGGATGGAAGATGGCCAAGCCATCATGAAGTCCGCCCTTCCTCAGCATGATAGAAATTTTCTAAGGCACGGAGAAAAATGTGATTGGCAAGACAAGGATGAAGTCTGCCATACGAAAGTAGAGGATGGTAGAGAATCATGGCAAGTCCGCCCTTGCCTTTGGCAAGCCAAAGGTAGGCACTAGCAAGACAAGCTCCAAGTCCGCCCATGAGAGAAGTGGATGGAAAGATAAGCCTCCAAGTCCGCCCATGTCAGAGAGATGTCCAAGTCCGCCCTTGGACAAAGCAAGGCTAAAGTGCGCCAATGTCAAGGAGAGGTTGAAGTCCGCCCAACTTTGGGAGAGGAAATTTTTCTAAGGCATGGATAAAAAAATAAAAATATATGCCTAGAGAGAGAGGGGATCAAGCTAGCATGAAATCCACTCCTCAGCATGACGGAATAAAATTCTTTGGCACGGAAGGAAGAGTGTATGGCAAGGCAAACACGAAGTCCGCCCAACTCAACATGAAATAAATTTCTAAGGCATGGACATAAATGCAAAATGGCAGAGAAACTTCCAAGTCCGTCCAACCCAGAAGGAGAGAGAAAATTTGAAAATTTTGACTAAGTCAGATGTTTGGTTAAGTATAAAGTACGCCACAAGAAAGGAAGTGTCTAAGCATTGGCAAAGTTCACCCAAAGCAATGGCAGGCACAAGGCAAAGTCCACCTTCCAACAGGGAAGCATGTCCAAGCATTGGTGAAGTCCGCCTTCCAATAGGTCCAGCCACAAGATCAAGTACTCTTAGAGGAAAATGCATCTTGTCCAACCAGCTTCAAAGTCCACCTTGTCCAAGAGAAGATGAAGTCCGCCTGAGAGCAAGATGGAAATAGCACAAGGAAGACAAACTCCGCCTTAATAAATGAGCAAAGTGGTGCAACAACTATGAAGTCCGCCAAGGAAAACTCATAAAATTGGCTAAGTGTGGAATTTTCCTACAATAAAAGGATCAAATTTTGACTAAGTGTCGGAAAGAAAACGGGAAAAATGAAGAGGAATAAAGAGGAAATAAATAAAATTCTTGCCCAAGGATGGAGTCTGCCCTACTTGACGCAAGCCAAACTCAGAATTGAAGACAAATCCACAGGCAAACTTCATTCGAGCATAGAGATGGCCAAAATCTTGGCTAAGTGTTGAATGGTCCACATGAAGGCATTACAGAATGAAGTTGAATAGCCAAAATTTTGGCTAAGTATGGGAAATACCTCACAAAGAAAGTTCCAATTTCCTCCATTTTGGCGAAAGCATAGGAGAGTTCTTCTCCATATTCAAGGCGCTGGAAGGAACTTCAAAGCAATCAGGGAGAAAAGTTCAATAACTGCTCAAAGGGGAGACTTCCAGATTCTGATGCAAGTGAGAAGAAGAAATCAAAATCCCGAAGGAAATCCAAGATCAAAGCTAGGAAGGTACAAACACAAAGGACAAAGTCATTGGCAAAGAAAGATATTCTAAGGCAAGTGCATGGAAAAAAGAACAAGGAGACCAAGGAGGACATCCAACACGTTGAGGTGGTGCCTCGTCATCTTCCAACCAATCAAATTGTTCCAAGTCAACATGTCTAGGTTCAATGAACTCGACTTATCCATGGAGTTGGTTTATATTTAGCAAGAAAGACAAGTGTCCCAAATTGTAATTTTCTTATTGGTCGAGAGGTAGTTAATTGTGACAAGCCCTAATTAGGGTTTTATTTTGTAATCTCAATCGTTGATTCGAAATCAATCTTGGCCATTGAATTGTAATTGGGGAGCCTATAAATTGAGCTCGCCCCTCATTTGTAAGGTGTGAAGTGAGTAATATGAAATTGTTGCGTTAGACCATTTCCGTTAATAAAAGCTCTTATGCATGAGTTGCTTTGAATCACTTTTATTTTCAAGTGGTGTGCAAGGTTACATATCTCCTTCAACACTTAGATTAGAATTAGAGTAGAATTTTATTTGAATGTTTGTTAAATGAATGATAGATCTGATAGTGGTGATTGGTGAAATCTAGCTCATACTTTCTTTGGATAGATGATTTGTATCCAATGTGTAAAGTTAGCCCGAGCTCTTAAATTGTGGATGCTTAACTTCAGTCTTATTTTGGACATGAAAATCATAATCACACCCCTAGAAGATTGCACCCACTTTGCGTAGTTGTCCCAAGGAGGCGAAACAAAGCGTGGTTCCTTGTTTCACCCAATCATCGCCGTCTCTTGAATTCTTAGGATTAGATTAGCACTCCTAAACCCTTATCTATTTTTACATTTTTTTTTGAAATCCTAAAATTGAGAAAACCCAAAAAGAAAGAGCCTTCAATGTCAAAACCGTCTAAGTCCTTAGCTTGCAAATAAATTCTAACGTAAGTCCCCTTGTGATTACCAGCAAATCACAACACCCACTGATCTTATCCACACGTCAAGACCTGACAAAAGAAACCTTGGAATCACCATATGATCTTCTCGCAATCTTAGCATAATGATTTTTCAGGATATGTCTTTGGCATTTTATTCTCGGTGTACTAAGGGTATTTAAACTATCAACGTTATTCCAAAATTTTAGTACCACGAAGTTCAGTTCCATTATGTTTTATCCCTGAGTGCAAAAAAATAGTTGTTTTAGTTAGTTGTTAAAACTAATCGCTTTAATGACACATCAAATGGGATTAATCATGGTGTTATGAATGAGTCTTATGACTTCAGCACAAATCATATGATTGACTTTTATTAATTGTAATGGCTAATGTTTATTCCTTTGACCTTTGGAGTGTTATTACAGATGCTTATGCACTCTACTAAGAGAGAGTACTCATTGGGAAGGGGAGTTCAATGCATCCCGGAAGCAATTTGTTTTAGTTAGTTGTTAAAAACTAATCGTTTTAATGACACATCAAATGGGATTAATCATGGTGTTATGAATGAGTTCCTATAATTTCATACACAATCATATGATTGACTTTTATTAATTGTAATGGGCTAATGTTATTCTTGACTTTTGGAGTGTTACAGGGCAGTTACGCACTCTCGCCGAAGAGAGAGTATCATTGGGAAGGGGAGTCTAGCCATCCGGAGCAATTTGTGTGAAAGTAGCACACACAAGCACATAGCGTTATTCCCAGGTTGCATATTGCATCAGGAAGGGTAAATTGAAATATCTTCATTATTTAATTATTAACTCAATAAGAAATTAAAATTATCAATCATTAATAATTTTATATTCATACTTATGTGGATAAGTAAATAGAAAATGTATATATATATTAAAGAAAGAAAAAAATGTATAATCAAAATAAAATATACTAATTCAAAATATTCATCCCCTTTTAATTAAAAGGTATGATAAAAGAGTTGTGGTGGGACCCATAAGCTGAGAGGAAATTGTGTTAAAAGAAAACAATATAAAGGTATGTAGCCTCATACTTGTCTTCCCTAAAACAGAAAGAAAACAAAAGAGGACAGCACATAAGTCTGCAGCCAGCTGTCAACAGAAATGAAGGGTTTTTAAAATAAGTTAAACACCTTGCACATAGAAAAACTGCCACTATTCCCACGTAGCAAGCAGGGCAGATTATGAGGTAATAAACAAGTAGAGGAGAAATATGAGTGCATTCTACTTTTGGAAAAGAGGAAGGTTGTTAGGTAATAAAAAAAAAAGATGAAGATCATTGAGATCATTATTCTTTTTGGGAAGAGCAGGACAGCAAAGAAAAAGGAAAAGAAATGAAAGGGCTGTGTATGGTAAGGAGTAAAATATCTGCATATCTTTATCTTCACAAGTATGTGATTTTGGTTTTGAACCTTCAAAGTTGCTTGAGTAAAATATTCACTGAAAGAAAAGGCCAAGAATTGGCCGTTGGAAATAAATAATCAGTTATAATTGGAGATAAAATAATATTTTTGTACTCAATCTTACAAGGCTGTTGCTCTCAAATTCCATTTTATACCAGTTTCTATTTGCTGATTGATATTGGTATAAACCCATCAAACAAGTTTATGATTACAGTTCAGTATTTTAGATTCATTATTTTGATTGGACTTAGCTCATAATTGCACAAGAATGGAGTAAGAAACTGTTATGAAAAGTCGTTTCAATAGGCTGATAAATTGTATTAAACACTAGCTAAGAGGAGGTTTATAAAAGCTGTTGATAGCTGAGTGACCATTATAGCAAATATTGTCACAGTTGAACCATGAATAGTTACAGAAATTTATTTTTGAAAGCATAATTTTATTATAAAATATCTAAAAAATACTGGATAAGGGTTGAGTATGATTGCTGGACACTTTACAACAGTCATGGGAAAGCTGATGAAACTATGAGCTTTCACATGGCTGCTGTAGCAATATACAACAATCATATTCAACCCATCATCAGCAATATGTTGAGAATTATGTGGCTCACAAATAACTCTAAAAGTTCTAAAGTATAAGCTGTTATTTACTAGCATAATGACTGAAGAATAAGTACATCTATGTCAGTATCATGAAGTTCAATTTAGCATCGTGTTGTTGTGGATATGTAATTCATATTTAGTACTTTGCCTTGAATCTGGGCAACCATCTACAGCTTTATTCTGTGAACTAGTATGATCAGCAATCTTGTACAAGGTTTGGGTAACTATGTAACTCGTGTTATTTCAAATATGATATATTCAACACAAAAGTTATTAATTTCCACCAATATGTAAAGATGGGAACAACACCTTAGTGTAACCTTATTTTGTTGTTTGTAGAAATGTCATTGTTAAATTATAAGAACAGTAAACTAATGGCATAATTGATTGTATTAAAAAAAAAAACTAAGTGCGAAAATGCAACTAAGGGCTTATGTCCTTAATGTCTTGGCTAAATGATACCTATATATATACACTTAAAACAACATGTGTAAAGGTGCTAAGTGACTACCCGGTTAGACCTAAGGAATCAAATACTAAATAATAAATGTTTTGGCCCAAGCGATTATTTTGAATAATTAGAAAGAGGATAGTTTGAGTTAAAATTGAGTCACTTCATGGGTAAAGGACGTATGCTTAGGAATTTGTGCTTGGGGCATTAATAGGTTGCATGTGTCAATTATTCCATAGTTGCATAGATTTTCACACATGTTGGCCACAGATTGCTAGACTCTTCATGATGGGTCGGGCTCCCTTCGTAGGGTAGCACGGGGAAGCTTATGGCTTCGTGGCAGGGCGGAAATCGCCCAGTGATGCTCTCTCTCTCTCTCTCTCTCTCTCTCTCTCTCTCTTCCACTTCAAGATAATACAGCAAGTGGTATAGATTGATAATGCATGATGATATGATGTTTATTTTATGTCATATTTACTTATACGAGTAAAGGACTTTCACTCGGATACTTGTGTTTTCATCTTCAATAAGATATCTTTGATTTGTTTGAAAAGACATGGCTGCTATGGGTAATTTGGTTGCTTATGTTATCAACCTGCTTTCAAAAGATTGAGGAGAAGGACGGAGGAGGTTTGTCTTCATTGCTTTATTTCAAATTTGGAATCTAACTTTTTTTTTCGTTACTGGTTTAGAGGTAAATGATTCTTATCTCAGTTTATAAACTTTCTGATATCATGATACTATAAATGTGGTAGTTGCTATGATAGAATGATCATACGCAAATCTAGTAGTATATGTTACCTTATTATGATTACAATTATCATTCTTATGGATGCAACCGCGGATGTTTTTGTTTAGACTTTATCATTTATGCAATTGTGCAATAATAATCATTGGTAAGTGAAACAATAGAATTGTACTTGTTGCTTGTTAGGACTTGTTCTAACAACAAAAGGTTACAGTAGCATCCTTATATATGGAACCTAACCAATTCAGTGGGTATAGATGGTCGTGTGCTCAAAAGAAAAAGAAAAACCTCAATGTCACCTAGTCAATTTTTACAAAGGAACTGTAGATACAATATAGCAACAATATATCAGAGAAAATTACTTAAACCAGTTAGCCAAACTGCAACAAATAGGATTGGGCAAGGATTATATTAAGCAATTCCATAACCTATTCTTGCAAGTAGAAACAATTATGAACTTGAATGACTTGTTTCTTGGTAGGCTCAAGGATCACATCAAACATGAGGTACACATGTTTAATCCTCTTACTATTTTATCATATCACGTAGGGCAAAGGAAAAGCTTTTTGCTCTCAAAAGGCATGGGTTAAGTAGCATAAGAGAGAGAGAGAGAGAAAATCTTCTAAGCACAACCTATTAAATTGACTCCCTAACAAATTGAAACAAAAAGGGCAAAGGGTTGTCTTAACTATGATAGCAAATATAGTCGACAACATAAATGTGCTGAAAAGAAGTTATTATACATTTAAGGGGCTAGTGAAGAAGAAGAACATGAAGAAGTATTAGAGGTCATTGATGAGCCAAAGGAGGAATCAGATGATACACAAACAACTATTTCTTGTCATGCACTTTTTTGAATTAGCACCCCACAATCTCTCAAGGTAGTGGGTTTCTTGGAAAAAAAAGAGTAACAGTGTTGATAGACTCAAGTAGCACTCACAACTTTGTCAACAATAAGTTAGCTTCTTGCTTAAATTATTTTATTTATCCAACCCCGGAATTTTAGGTCATGAGTGCAGATGGGGGTACAATCAATTGTTGAAGGAAATGTCATACCATTGAACCTTCCATGGGGAAAATACCAACTAGATTGCTCTACATTAGCTATCTCCATGGGTGCAACAAACATTGTTTTGGGAGTCCAATGGCTTACTACATTGGGAATAGTTAAAATGAACTTCTAGGATTTTTTCATGCATTTTCACTCAAAGGGTAGGACAATTGAACTAAGAGGGTTGCAGGCAAAGTCTCCACAATTGGTAAGCTCCCATCAAATGCAAAAGATGCTTAATAAGGGGGTAGATGGGGTTGTGGCCCAATTGTTTTCATTATAAGCACAATAGTGAAAGGTTCCAAGACCACAAAATTTGCAAGCAATTGTAGATAGGCACTCAGTACTTTTTGGTGATATGCCAAAAGATATGCCTCCCAAAAGAGCTCATAATCATGCCATTCAACTAGTAGCAAGGAGCCAACCACACAACATCAAGCACTAGTAACCATATGTAGAAAAAAGTGAGATCAAGAAGATGGTACAAGAGATGCTAGAAGTAGGTATTATCAAGCATAGCCAAAGTGCCTACTCCTCTCTAATGGTAATGGTGCACAAGAAAGATGACACCTAGAAGATGTGTCCTAAATGTAGGGAGCTCAACAAGCATACCATAAAAAATAAGTTCCCAATCCCAATAATTGATGATTAGTTAGATGAGCTAAATGGTGCTATTTAGTTTACCAAACTTGATCTTCATTCTAGTTATCATTAAATCAAAATTAGAGATGAGGATATACATAAGATAGCTTTCTAAACCCATGAGGGCCACAATGAATTTTGGTGATGCCTTTTAGCCTCACAAATGCACCATTTACATTTCAAAGTTTGATGAACTCTACCTTCAAGCCATTTTTGAGGAACTTTGTTTTCGTATATCTTGATGACATCTTAAGAAATAGAAAAACTTGGGAGGAACACTTGCAAAATGTGAATCAAGTTTTGGATATTCTTGAATAGCATTAACACTATGCTAAACCATCCAAGTATATTTTTGAAGTCAAAGAGGTGGAATACCTAGATCATATTATCACATAAGTGAGTCATACCTACGTCATATTGAAGATCAAGGTTGGCATAGAATGGAAAATGCCTAGAACCCTCAAGAACCTATAAGGTTTCTTAGAGCTTATTGGTTACTATCATCAATTTATAAAATATTATTACAACATGGCAGCACCACTCACAACTTTATTGAAGGGCTCCTTCCAGTGGAATGAGGCAGCCACAAAAGGAAGCCACGTGCACAACTCTAGTTCTAGCTACACCAAATTTTCTAAAACCTTCATTGTGGAATGTAATGCTTTTGGGTTTGGCATGGGAGCAATACTCCTACAAGAGGGAAGACCCCTAACATTTGAGAGTCGCCAACTCAAAGTTAAGAATTTGTTAAAGTTTGTTTATGATAAGGATATAATGGCTATCCTACATGTAGTCAAACATTGGAGACCTCATCTAATGGGAGGGCACTTTAAGGTAAAAACATAACATGATAGTCTCAAACACTTCTTGGAATAGAGGTTGTCATTTGAAGAACAACAAAACCGGGTCACAAAGATGTTGTGATATGACTTTGAGATCATATACAAGAGAGGAAAGGTGAATGTTGTGGTTGATACTCTATCTAGGAGAGATGAACCCACAAAGTCGTTATTGTATGCCATTTCCAGATTGCAAGTAGTTGTGTGGATAAGGCATGAGGAGAATTGGAGGACATGGATACACAAACACTCATTCAAAAACTCCAACAAGAGTCAAGTGTGAAACAAATTTGCATTGAAAGGAGATGCAATGGTACAAGGATAGATTGTACCTATGTAAGAACTCAAACCTTATGTTTAAGGTTTTGGCAAAGCTTCGTGCTTCTCCAATAGGTGGGCATTCAAGCTTCTTGAAGGCTCATCATAAAATCAAGCAAGATTTCTTTTGGGACGAACTTAATGGGGATATCCAAAAAGTTGTGTCAAAATGCATGGTATGCCAACAAAGTAAAGGGGAGACAATTATGACTCTAGGTCTTCTACAATGCTTATCCATTCCAATCCAAAGATGGGAGGAGATATCCATGGATTTCACCACTAGGTTGCCTAGGTGTAAGGGAAAAAATGCCATCATGGTGTTGTGGATAAATTCAAAAAGCATTGAAATTTTTGTCCTTTGTCACACCCATTTGTAGCAAGTACCATAGCAACAACCTTTATGGATATCGTTCAAAAGCTTCATCACACTCCAAAATCATAGTAAGCAATCATTATCCTATGTTTACTAGTAATTTTTGGATTGACCTATTCTCATGTTTCGGGGCCTTGCTTGTAGCCCATCATATCATTCCCAATCCAATGCACAAGCCAAGATGGTCAACAAGTACTTGGAGGGCTATCTTCGATGTTTCGATTCAAATAAATAGGGGAGATGGGTGCAATGGTTGTTATTAGTAGAATGTTGGTATAAAACAACTTCCCACACTTCACCTAAAATGTTTTCATTTTTAGCCCTAAATGGGTACCATCCACCATCAATCACTTCTTCATTGCAAGCACACCCAAAGGTTAGAGTAATTGAACACATTCAACACCAACAAGAGGTAATCTCTAGTCTTGGGGAAAACATGGCAATGGCACATAATAGAATGAAATCGCGAGCTAATCAGCAACATTTTGAAGCAATAGTCGCAAATGTCACAAAAACAACAAAAGAAGGATAACAAATCTCCACGAAAGTATCATGGCCCTTTCAAACTTTTGTAGAAGATTGGCATTGTAGCATATAAACTAGAGTCCCCTAAATCAACATAAATACATCTAGTCTTCCAAGTTTCTTGCTTGAAGAAGGTTATTGGACAAAGAGTTTCAACCCAAAACGAATTACCAAAGCTTGATGAAGAGGGCAATATTATTTTGGAATCTATAGGAATCCTTCAAACACACGCTAAGAGGTTGCCATTGAGGAGAATTACTAAGTATCTAATCAAGTGGAAGAATCTAGCCAATAACGATGCAACATGGGCGGATGAAAAATTCCTACAAAAGCATCCAAAGACCATCAACATTGAGGACAATGTTGGTTTCAAGGGGAGGGGCATGTTACACCCTTATCTCATAGCATGCATGGGGATATCTGTAGCCAACTTGTGGCTAAAATAACCTTTCATTAAGTTATATTATCATTTCTATAGCTTTATATAGGTAATTAGGTCGGTCTAGGTGATCTCCATGGCAAAAGTATGGTATATATAGGAGGTAATGGTAGTTTATTATCATCATATTGCGAATTTTGTTCTTGTTGAAGACTTTTGGACATTGCTTCGTCGAAGTGACTTATTATTATTGAGCATTTGCAAGTAATTCCTATTATATTTCCAAGTATTTTCCATGGTATTCTTCTCTTGTGCAAGATATTTCATTATAGTACATTGATTTCCCACATTGCTTATCTAGTTATTATTAGAATGAACTTAAAGTGGGAAAGGCCCATTAGCTGAAATCTTTTGAATGGAATAATAGTAAGTTAACAGTATAACAATAACTTAACATGGTAATGCCATTAAAATCTGTGTATAACAATATAAGTTAACTGTATACAAACTTAAACTGTTCATATGATAACTAATAATGTGTATCATGGAACTTGAAAGAGAATAATCGACGAGTGAATATGATTTTTCGCAAGTACTCGGAGTTTTTTTCACAAGTACGCTACAAATAATCAGTGAGTGAATATGTTCAGGCGAGTGGAGAGTAAAAGTCAAGAGTACTCGCCATGGCAAAATATGTGTGATTACTCGGCTATTCGCAGAGTATGTAATCTATGTATCCATGTATGAGCCTATATTCGAGCCATATCCAATATGTCTAGATACAACAGCACAATGTATGGTGGTGTATCAAGTTCAAGGTTTATGAAAAGAATTTGCAAAATTTGCAAAAAAATTAAAACATTAAAAACAATGTTCACACCATAGTAGGAAAACTTGGCAAGTACTTGGCTAACTCACCGTAGTTCACGGGTTTTTTGGCTCAACATGCCAAGGTCAAGGGCAAGTTAGACAAAGTACTTGGCAAGTTTTTCCTAGGACCTAACCAAGTTTTCCACTAAGACTCTCGAGTACTCAACACAAACTCACCTAGCGACAAGATAAAACAAAACCCACGTGATTTTCACCATTTCACTTTACTTTTTGACATTTTATGGTCTTATTTCACCCAACAAAGATGCATTCAACATCCACGTGACAAAAACAAAAAGTGAGAACTTGGAGCTTGAGAAAATTTGAAAATATAGTGATAAAATTATGAAAGATGTTGTTTTCCATGAAGGTTCATGTAGTCTCAAATGTCTTAATTTGGTCTTGGTGGCAAGGGCTCCAACCCTCAACCCTATCCTATATTGTGATAAGGAACACGAGAGAGGCACTACACTTGGACCCTGCAAAGGGAACTACCTCTCGACCCCCATTGGGAGCGCTTTCCCCAAACCCCTAGAAGAGGCACTACCTCTTGGCCCTATCAAGGGCTCCGTCCCCAAACCCCCACATGTCACTATCCCCATGTTGTCCCCAAATCCAAGCCCTTGGTTTTTCTATTTAGGGAACTAGTCATTTGTCTCTACAAACAAGGAATTCTATAGGTGAATAGCACATCATCGTTCTAACATTCTCCCACTTGATATTTACTATAAGAGAGTTGCAAAGAAACTAAATACAAGGAAAGATAAAGCCATTGCATCCCTGCATCAACAAAAGTTTTTAGTGGTCATTAGCTTTGTAAGAGAATGAGCTACATTTACCAAAATATTAACTTTTCTCATCAAAACATTATTTTCCTCTATTGACATCAAGTTTTTTGCTAAATAAATTGCATTTTGATTGTCACAATCTTGCTCTCAAAATAACCACATTTCTCATTTGCAAGCATGTGCTGCAAATATATACTTAGTTTTAATAGTGATCAAACCAATTATAGGTTTTCTTTTACTCATTCAGCTTATTGCTCCTCCAAATAGACATTAAAAACATACCAGCTTGTAAATCTTCTATTGTCAAGATCTACAACCCAATCCAAATCCACAAAACCTTGTATTTTCAACAACTTGCCAACATCATTAATCCCATGATAATAAATACAATAATCAAAATTTCCCCTCAAGTACCTAAAGACTCTTTTCACATAGATCGAATGTTCTCTTCAAGGATTTAACATATATCTACTAAGAACACTCACCACTTAGACAATATTTGGTCAAGTACTAACCGTAGCATACATCAAGCTTCCTACCACACTAGTATAAGGAACATTTACATGTTAAAATGTTCTTGAGAATTAGGACATTGTTCTAAAGTCAACTTATGCCTACAAGTAAAGGAATGCTTACAAGTTTATTATCTTGCGTATACAACTCCTAAATCTTTCATTTCAAATTTCTTTGAAAGTTGAGTTTTGAGCTCCTTAATTATTGCTTTATTGTTTCCAGTGAAATATATCATTAACATCTAAACAATAATTAAAATGTAATCACCATCTATTTCTAATAAACAAAATGATCAACATTACTCCTAGAAAACCCTAGTTCCAAGGCATTGGAATCAAAATTTTGATACCACATTCATGGTAACTACTTCAAACCACACAAAGAACTTTTTAACTTACAAGCTAGATTTTATTTCCCCTTAACCTCAAATTCTTTAGGTTGTTTCATATAGATTTTCTCCTCTAAATCTCCATGCAAGAATATAGCCTTGACATACACTTTTTCTTCAAGATAAAAAGCAACAACGGCCAATATAAATTTCATGGAGTTTAATTTAGCTATAGGAAAGAAAATCTCACTAAAATTTAGTCCCTCAATCTAAGAATATCCTTTTTCCACCAGCCTTGTCATGTATCTTTCCAATGTACCTTCTATCCCCAACTTCTTTTTGTACACCTATTTGCAACCAATAAGTTTTCGTCCTTCAAGTAAATCAACCAGATCCCAAGTCTCACATTTGTCCAAGGCCAACTTATCCCCCTTCATGACCTTCTTCCAAGACTTGCTTTCTTTAGAAGAGAGAGCTTCCTTCATGGATCTTGGTTCATCATCAATAAAAGTAAAGCAAAAAGACAACAAAATCTGGTGGACTATACCTATCATGTTGTTTCCACTATCTTGTGGGCCTCATTACAGGTGCTGAAAAACAAGCCATAGTCAAAACGTTTGCCAAGGTGTGTTTACTCCATGCTCTATTCTTAGCTCATTTGTAGCCTTTCTTCTTCTTCCAAGTGTTCTTCATCTTCGTCCTTACTATCATGTTCTTGTCCACAACTCTATTCATTTGTAAATGTATCTTTCTGCTCTTGTTTGTTCTCAAGATGCATCTTGTTATAATTCCTTTGAGTATTCTTCCTTAGAGAAAACCTTAAAGTTCCCTAAAAACAATCTCTTGAATAAGGTGTATAAGGTGTTTCTAATAGCTCAGTTAATTAAAGTTCTATGCATTATTTCAACTATCCCATTAAGTTGTGATGTATAAAGTGTAATTTTATGTTTTATAATTCTAGTATCTTTACAGAATTTTTCAAATTCCATAGAGCAATACTCTAATTTATTATCTAACCTTAAAACTTTCGTTTTATTATATGTTTTTCACAAGTGCCTTAAATTTATTACATTTGCAAAAAACCTCAAATTAGTGCTTAAGAAATACATCCATGTTTGTCTAGAGTAATCATCAACAAAGGAGAAATAGTACCAATATTTACCACATCCACAAAACCAAACACAACACTATGAATCACTTCTAAATCTTACTAGCTCTGATACTCCAAGAAGAAAATTTAACCATATTCTATTTACCAAATACAGAATGTTCACGATACTCAAAATCTACTAAATAATCCAAAAGACCAATCACCATATCTCCATTAATCAAGGTCTTCAAACCTTTTTCACCAATGTAACCCAATCTATGATGCCACAACATACATGATTCAATAGGTTCAATTACATTGGCTGAATTACACAATGTAAATCCTTCTAGCTTAAAGAGAGTTACATGCCAAATCCCTTTAGCCGACACCAAGTTCCCTCATGCCAACCTGCAACCCTCTTCATCAAAGGTGACATACACACTAGTCATTCGTCTGAGAAACAAAAACTAAATTCCTTGCCAAACTTGGAATGTGCAACACATCTAAGACAAACTTCGCTCTTGTATCACTAAAGGTTAATTTTATTTTACCTTTCCCCAACCAACTATTATGAGTGAGTCGTTATCACTTATCACCAAGGAAAACTTTCCCTCCGTCATACTTCTTGGACATATACAACTCCTTATGAGAAACCATATTAAATAAGGCACCTGAGTCAGTTCATCAAGAAACATCACCAACAATGTTAGCAAAAATAGAAGCATCACTACTAGATTCATCATTGTCAAAGAATTTTTTAAAAGAATCAATAAATCTCCTTTCTTTCTTTCTAAACTTGCACTCCATTATGTGACCTCTCTTGCCACAGCCCCAACTTTTACTTTAGATTTTGTAAAGGTTTCGGGCCTACTCTTTGACTTGGACTTACCTTTATCTCTTATCTTTTGTATACCCCCTCTATCTTTTGATTGATCCCTCCCAAACAATGCATATTTAGAGGAATCATCCCTGGATTTTCTCTTGATCTCCTCATTGAGAAAAACTCCTACAATATCTTCACACTTAGGTGAAGAAGAGTTTCCATTGATTGTCATAATCAGATTTTCCCATGAATTAGGTAAAGAACAAAGTAAAATGATGCATTTATCCTCTTCTTCTAATTTAACACCAATTGAAATCAATTGACTCGAGATTAGATTAAATGCATTGAGATAATCATTCAGAGAGTCCTCTTATTTCATTTTCAACAAATGCAACTTCTTTTTCAAAAACAGTTTATTCACTAAGCTCTTGGATTGATATAATGTTCCTATTTCATTCCACAACAAACATGTAGTTTGTTCTTCTAATACCTTCATCAAAACAGTATCTGAGACAAACAAATAGTACTTGTAGCTTTCTTATCCAATTTAATTCAATCTTCCTCTAACATACCATAAAGTTTTGTTGAAGAAGATATCTTAGTCCATTGTTCTCTCTCCACTAAGAGGCCTTCAGCCTTCAACTTCAATAATTCAAAATTATAACCATTGAATTTCTCAATATTAAATCTCAATGTGCTAGTCATGCTTCCTATAGCACAAATCCCTGAATTCTCATAGAATCAAGAAAAGCTCCCACTGCAAGCAGAAACGCAATTAGCAAGAAAAGGTGTCCCCTTTCTTCCCAACAACCCTCATGTATGACACTTATACGAAATGAAGAAATTTCTAATCAATGATAGAAATAGAATCTTAAATTATGTAATCAAATTATAAATTTCTTTTGCTATATCAATTCACTTAGCAATTAAAGTGTGGAATAATAAAAACATACAATATTCGTAGAACAAATGAGACAACATTTAACATGGGAAATGCTTTCAAGAAAAAATCAAACACCAAAAGAGAGCCAACAATTGTATTAATCTATAAAATACAGAATCCAAATACAAATAGTTGTCCCCTTATGTTGTTATCTTCAATCTGCAAACATACAGTGTACAACCACAACACACTCGTTTCAATCTATCACATATCCATCCATCTCCCTTCATGTCTCAAATTAGATGTGATCAAAGTTGTTTCATGTAATCCCAGCCATCTCCGCATTCTAACCATATTTGGAATGTCAATTGTCAAACAACCAAACAAGGAACTTGCAATGACATCATTTATGCCACATGTCATTCCCACAAAATTTCCCAACTAACAAAAAGACTTTCAAACTAGACACTCCTCAACAGTTGATCATGCATTCATTGCATTGAATAGAACACTATGAAGAAGTAACTAAATAATGACTCTCACAATACCACCAAGACCATTCTCATTGCTTGTGGTAACTAAGGTAGCACTCTCATGGTTTGTGATACACTAGAACACCTTCTAAATGCTTGTAGTAACACCAAGACCATTCATCTACTTTTTGCAAATGCTTGACATGCTCCAGCAATACCACACATATTCCAACAATTTGTGAAGAGTGCTTTGCACAAGATGCAGTAACCATACTCTAGGCAAACTTTCTACATTTTCTACCATGGCTTTAACTAAGTCCAACACACCTCCAAGCCAAACCACAAATGCAAACTCATACCACAAAGTAGCACAGTTCCAACACCATCCTACAATTATGATTGAACTAGCTATTGTTTCTCTATGCAAACAAGGAACTTTCTACAAGTCAATAGAAAACCATAGTTCCAATAGGCTCTCGCTATACAATGGTCTTTTGGCTTGGCACAAACTTCCCTTAGAAAGATTTGGATTTGAAATAACAATTGGGACGATCTTCCAAATGAGATACTTAATTCCCAAATAATTGTATCCATGAAATAGTTCCAAATGACAAGAAAGACCCAAATCTTAGAGGGCTCCCAAACAAACATTAAGCATAAGATAGGATAATGCCACTAACACATAGCTCAATTTAATCACATGGTGAGAAGAAAAGGGAAAACCCTTATGTGAATAAGTGTGACAAGCATGCCACAGTAGAACCCCATGGCATTAACATAGAATCATCTTTAAGCTTTCAAAAGCACACAAGAGAAAGCACAAACTCCTCAAACTACACAAAAAGAAACCTACAAAACAAAGAAAGAAAAAGAAAACAAGCATAGAATATTTATGGTTGATACAGGATTCTAGATGGGTTAGGGGTGTTCCTCGATCAAACACCCACTAGAGAATTTGTAAGCTCAATATAAGGGCCAAGTTGTAGAACCATTCTTCCAGCTAGTACTCCAGCCATAGCATGCCCCCAACACACGTGTAGGTACTTTGGAATGGACTTGTCCTACTTCCTTTGCCTCTTCCAACTCTAAGTTGGGTTGTGCCCCTCCTTTGCCGAATCTTAGCCACAATGTACTTCTCCACATCTCTTTTGAACTAAATTATGCCATGTCCCATCCACCTCCTTCAATTTCTATCTTCATGTTTTGCCCTACTATATCCATCTTTTCACTTTCCTATGCAAGTACTTTGTTTCCTCAAGACAAGAAACCTACCATCCCTCTTCCTTACCATTGCTTCATCCTTGTTGACTATCTACAATGTCAAAACCCCTACTTCTACTACACAACTAGTACTCATCCACTATCTTCCTTCCAACTATGGCTTCTCTATCCATCTACACTTCTTGAATTCCATGTCAAAGCACCTCAATAGTATAGCTTTTTTCTTGCCACAACATACTACACACCATTTAGTTTCACTTCATCTTTCTTGACGAGTGTTTGCACCACTTGCCACTCCTCAAGCTACTTCGCACCGGTTGACTCCTTGTCAACAATTTTTTCTCAATATCACTACTCCGCAAGTCTTTGAACATTGGTTGCTCGTACCTCCTTTCCAAACGAGCCTTTGCCCCTTCAATCCATGCTTCTACCAAATATTCCACTATTGCCATGCACTCCACCAAGCAACTTCCACCCACATTTGTTGGACTCTCCACCTTTTGTTACTACGTTTTAGAGGTGGTTCCAATTCCCACTCCCTTTACCCACTCTTTTGAGCAGCACTCAATAGCACCTATTATGGCACATTTTATTCTCATTCTCAAATAGTGCCTTATGTATTTTTCTCCTTTCCTTCCTTGGGTCTTCTCTTGAACAAGTTTCTAATGTCATTTCATTACCACTACAATCTATGCACTATCTATCTTAGGGCATCCTTTGCCTGCCTCAAACCTTCTAACACTAATCAACATTAGTCAATCTATGAACCTTTCAATCACACTTGCACTACTTCAAAAGAAACTCTACCTCCATGCTTTTTCCATTTTGTTGCAATTTTTGCTGAAATATCTCTTGTTGTATTGCATCCTTCTTTGTCACACACTCAACAATTGCAACCTCCACTTCCCTTATGTCCTAATCATCTAGGATATCCTTTGAGATCATCACTTAGGACCCCACCTCATACTCTTCCTTTGGATTCTTCAAAGGATTTAGCATATACTTCTCGCCATCTTTGACAAGATTGTCGGTGCTTTCCTAACCATCCTTTACTACTTCCCTATCAAATTGCCAAGGCCTCCCCAAAAGGACATGGAAGCCTTCCATGCGCATAATGTCACACCACTTCATTTTTGTATGCACCAATGTTAAAACTCACCAAGTACGACTCCTTAACCAAAATGTGGTACTACTTCCCTATCAAATTGCCAAGGCCTCCCCAAAAGGACATGGAAGCCTTCCATGCGCATAATGTCACACCACTTCATTTTTGTATGCACCAATGTTAAAACTCACCAAGTACGACTCCTTAACCAAAATGTGGTGTCCCTTCTACAAATAGGACACCTTACAAGGATTGAGGTGAGTTATTCCCTTCAACCCAATTTCTCCACCATCTCAACTAACACAAGATTGTCAGTGCTACCACTATCAACTTGTTGCATTTACCCCTTGACTTGCATATTGTGCAAAACAAACACCTCTACTATGTTGGCTCTTTGAACTCCTAAAGTAGCTTCAATAGTACCCACATCATCATGAGTGTCTCCCAATGCTCTCGTTATTTTTCTCTATCTACCAATCGAATGGACTCATCAACTTTTACAACATGTGTATTAGTCCCCCTTCTCCTACTACCACCAAATTATATCTAATGAAATTCAATGGCCTTGTTGTCAACACTACAAACAAGTATCACCAAATCCTCTTCCCCAATTTTTAGTTCCTCCTCGGCTCTTCCTCAAGCTTGAGCAATTGCACCTACTAATGGTTGGCTTAGGAGAGCTTGTTCACTTTCCTCCACCTTGTTGAGGTTTCTCAACACTAGATCCACCTTTATCATCACTAGTTCCTTCTTTCCCTCTAGCAATCTTTTGTTGTCTCGTACTTAGCTTCCTCAATAGTGTGAAGCCTCAACACATTCATATCCTCTTGAATGGTAAGTCAAAGGATGTTGCATACTATGCCACCTTCTCTTAGTCCATATCATGATGTCCAAATTGAATAATTAGCTTGTAAAATTCACCAACATAAAGCTTTACCCTTCTCTCAATTCTAAAGTTTCTTCAAATAGGTGGCACCTGTTTGGGCGATTCCCACCTTGTACGAGTCTAAGATGTCTTTAAACTTAAAAAGCTCCTCCCTATCAATGATCGATTCGATCAACTCTTCTAGATTTGGTGATCCAGCAAAGCACAGTACCTCCATCTATGCACCTCTAACAATCCTAGAGATGGCTCCCAACAATCTCTCATCTCTAACATTTGCATTCAATGCCTTAGCTCACCCTTGTTCCTTTTCCTCCACTCCTCTCTCCTCATCCTCCAAATCACTAGGGTCTTCCCATTGGAGTAACCCTCTACGACAATCTTCTCCCATTACATCACACACAACTCAATTACCTCTTCCAATCTTCCAACCACATTGGCAATCCCAACTAGGCCCCTACCAACTACTCTTCTAGGCAGCATTATCAACCCTGAATCAACAATTTTGTGAGTGCAACTATAAGACACACCATGCATAGACTGAACCTTCACTGATCCTCAAATATCTTCTCACTTCACCAAAGGTCCTCACTCTTAGACAAATTGATGCAAGGCAAGGTCTCAGAACCCAATCAAGAGCTATCAAACCAAGCAACTCAACTCAAAAACACAACACAACCATGCAATACTCATGGAAATGAATGGAAAAATACAAATATTTATTGAATTTGAATTGAAAATTTCTTTAATCAAGAAACGGAGCTAAAGAATATAGTATATACACTATTGGTAATCTCTTTACAATTTCAAAAAATAGGAACCTTTTCTAGAGCGAGAGATTATTACAATGAATTCCAAGGATGTGTACCTGTACACATATTGGTTCCCAAAACAGAACCTATTACAATCTCCCAAAGATCGGGGCAACCGTCTAAAATTGGCATGTGATTGGAATTTGGGTTCATCCAATTAGAATAGATCAATACAAGTGTGGATTCTTCAAATCAGGTTCAAATATATTGGCACTAGTTCTGGAACTCAATGAAAACAACAATGCAAGTCTCCAGCTGTGCAACAGTATTATGGCTTGCTCAAACTTCCCTTCAAAAGATTTGAATTTGAAATAATATTTGGCACAATTTTCCAAATGAGATTCTTAATTCCCATACAATTGAATTCAACAAGTACTTCCCAATGACAAGAAAGATAGAAGCAGATCTTGTATAGAACCCAAACGAATGCTGAGCCTGAGATAGGGTCACACAGCTAATGCATAACTTAGATGAATCGCATGGTGAGAAGAAGTAGAAAAACACTTCTATGAATAAGTGCAGCAAGCATGCCGCAGCTGAACACCTCAGTGCTAACACAAAATCACCTTGAAGCCTTCAAAAGCACACAGGAGAAAGTGTAAACTCTTTCTTGGGTCACACAGAGAGAAGCCTACAAAACAGAGGAAAGCAAAGAAAAGAACATAGAATTTTTTGGTTGATACAGGATTGCAAATAGGCCAGGGAAGCTCCTGCATCAGGCATCTATTACATTGCTGATAGAGGCTAACAAGATTGTTGTCAAGGTACTAATTGAGAACTTGAAAAAGCGGCATCAGAGTGATCAGGACAGAGCAAACCAGCTTCACTGGGGAAAGGTTCAAACTTGAAATATTATGTCTGCCTGGTAAGCCACTGAATGGGTCAATTTTTTTTAAAAAGCAGAAGGCATAGTATAAGATTGAAAGGATTCCTCTCTTGATATGCCTCATCATTTGGTCGTAGCCAAAAAATTTCAGCTGCTGCACAACTCTTTCAAGGAATTTTCTGTTAGATTGCAAATCATTGTTCAATTCTTCAAATCTAATATGTTACAAACATCTATCAAACCAAGGTCTTTTGGGTCCCCTTATGCTATTTTATTTATCCATGGATGCTGAAACATTGATTTTCTTTTCTTTTCTTTTCTAATTGTTAGACTCAGGCTGCCTCAGAAATTTCAATTAAATCCCTTGGAGGGGATGCAATCTGGTAAGCTATGATAATTTTAATATTTAGAAACCTGCTTCCTAAATGCAAGCTTGGAATTTGAGTACAACTGTGTCTGGCAGGCTTCAGCTAATAATGCATACGATCTTTCTTTTGCATGTTCTTATGTGTTTAAAAGTTAAAATAATACAAAAATCTCATTAAGTAGTTTCTACCTATTTGTTCTGGTCCATAAAGTTTGGGAAATGTATGGAACCTAGGAAGCACTTTTATATGGTGCTTCAAATCTTTTGTTGGTTCTTTGTGTTCAAGTCCAAGGTTGAAGGATAGAGGTCCCTAAATAATTGGGTCCCTTGGCATGATTTATGAGACACAGATAACTGATTTTGTAGTTACCTGGAATCTGTCACATGAATTACTATAAATAGATCAGGAAATACATCAACTCCTTAATCTAAATCAGATAATCAAGTAGAAGAATCTGACATTAAATGAAATCGATATAGTTGAAATTGAGTGTCACAATTTTTTGCTTTAGGCCTTCTTTTATTTGCAGTTTCACGAGAGGGAAAGACAATTTCATGGAGTACTATTGCTCTGCTGTTTCAACCCCATTGTTTCAGAGATTATGAAAATGCACCATATTAACATGGATCCTACTTTCCATAGAGTAAAGTCATAACATTTCAAATTTCGAATATTATTGGTCCAAACTGCCACAGAATTTTGAATGCATGTGCCTTTGATGCTTTCTATAACAGGTGCAGCCTGGGCAGAATAACCAACAGCACAGAACTAGGCAGGCGTCCAATAAGCAATCCAATGATGAATTCAAATTAAACAATTTGTTTCATGTGT
This sequence comes from Sequoiadendron giganteum, assembly GCA_007115665.2. Classification (NCBI taxonomy): domain Eukaryota; kingdom Viridiplantae; phylum Streptophyta; class Pinopsida; order Cupressales; family Cupressaceae; genus Sequoiadendron; species Sequoiadendron giganteum. The sequence continues at coordinate 285,126,564 of CM021107.1, read as the reverse complement.
GGTGAACTGAGTCACATTGTACCACAACAGGCATACTCAAGATAATGCGAACTTCAGAACATATATAAAAACAATCAAATAGTAGCAAACCTCTAAACTATACACCGATAATATTAAATATCCTGTCTACAGGCTTTCTTAAAAAACTTACAAACTCAGGCTGTGGCATACCAATGCCAATCCAAGCCAAAACATTTTTATCTACGCCACTTTCAATTTCAAATCTCTCAATAACTTTACACTAATGAAAAAAAGTCTTTCTTCTCATTACAGGTTTCCTTAGAACCAAAGAAACAAGGCCAGGTTTCCATCGTGATCAACATTGTTCCCTGATAATCCAGGGCTAAGCAATTATTCATTTACTGGAACTCCCATTGCATCGCATTCGATTGCTTTTAAGTAGGAAATAAAATGTCGTGCATACCCCAACGATTCCAAGTATAACTTTCCAAGCAAAAAATGTCAAGCATGTCTCACTGCAACCAAAGCAGGCAACTAGACTCTAGAAGACAATGCTCTAAAGGAACTAAAACGGTGAAAACAGGGACCAACACCTACTACAACAAAACAAACACAAACCCTACTTCTACTACTCCCACAATTTCCTTTCAATATAACAATAACAAGAGAAGAAAAACTACAAAACCACTAAATTGTTCCAGAAACGAAAATAATAATATCAGGTCAAGGAAAAACAAGAATGCACCTTATTCCCAAAACACCGCCAGATCTTCTGACACGTCCCTGGATCGAATCCCGCCCTTGTAAAGCAAGGAAATCCACTTCAAATGTGCAGATATGTGAAGCAATGCGTCACCTAAAACGCACAGATCTTCAAATATAGGCGAAAATTAGAGGAAATGTATGCAACGAAAGAGAAGATCGGCCTCAATTATAAGGCGACAAGGAGAGCATATATGGTTGTTGGAGGAAGTATACAAGGAATGCACCCAGGAAGGACTGTAATTGAAAATGCCTTTGTCTGTCTGTTCAGAATATTTCACAAATAATTGGTTTTCTGCTTTCTATTATTATCATCATGGTTTTTTGTTTTTGTTTCTTCATCTACAACTCAGCAAGATTATCGGGCCCTTCGCGCCCCTCCACATTTTTGTGGTTAAATGTTAAATCTCAATCTTTCAAATTTTCTAAAGTAAGTTTGAATAGTCTTTCAATACGTGGAAAATGAATTTTAATAAAAAGTTTTAAAAAAATTAAAAACAAGGGCCCCGGCAGTGCCCATTTTGAGAAATTTTTACGTTTTAGTTAATAAATATATAAAGTAAACTATAAAAAAATGTTCCATTGAGTCTCATGATTAATGTATAAGTCATTTTTGAGATGAATTTCTTATGATAAGTTTTAAAAGTTTGGTTGTTTAACCATTTTATTTATTCATCTAATTTGGTGGTAGATTGTAGTTTTTATATTTTAATAATTTATTTATAACAATTGTAATTGAAAAGAAAATAATATTCGTATGAGGAATAGAACAATTCATATTCATATGTACATTTAGGTTGTTCTTAATGTGATTGAAGTGTTTTAAAACAAGTGATCAAATTGATATAGTTTTTATTAATTGTTGTCGTTCGCAGTGGCAACTCCATGTTGTGATGGTCTTGAATGGGGAAATTGCGTGTTCTTTATGCAAGCCAAATTAGACAAATCTCATTCGGAACCTATGGTTGAAAGTGTAATAGTGAAGGCAAAAATCATTGTCTTTGCTAATGAAAGCAAGTATATCTTCAATTTTTTGGTTGTCTACTTGGCCAATAGATATATGGGTATGGTGTGCCTTGCACGCATGCCCTATGTTGCCTTAGCAAAATGTGGTCCTCTTTTTGTTTTTTAGATTTTATGTTTCTAGTATTTCATAAAATTTAGGTTGTTTTAGTAAGATTTTTGTTTTATATCCTTTTGACATTTATGACATGGTCTTCTTAGGCACATGTAAGTTGAAAGTCATGAAGGAGTCCTTAAGAAGTGGCTTTGAAAAAATTTTGAAGGTCTTATAGAAGTGCAAATTTTTCATGTACTTATGGAACTTTTCTCCCAAGTCCCTCACACCTTTATATTCCTGCATAGTGTTAATTGTGGCTTTGTGAGGAAGTGAGCCCTTTTGAAACTTCCACACTTGTGTCTAGTCCTACAACTATATAATCCATGTTTCCATAAAAGTCCCTTTGTATTTTGAAAAGTGTGAAACTATCATATATTTTGACTTTCTTAAAATCTCATTTCCACATAGTGTAGGTTTGTGTGTGTTTATGAATTTTCAAGGACTTTTGCCTAAATTCAAAAGTATGCTACTCCTCCTAGCTTTTACATCTCTACTCAGTGAAAACTTGTGGGTTTGTAGGGCTTAGGAGAATGTTTGTCAACCTTCCATATTACTTCCCACTTCTTTTTGTACTCCACAACTTTGCAAAATCCTAAAATAGATGTATTGATCCCACGTGTGAATGAACCCTTTATGAATCAATTTTTTTCTTGTTCATTTTCACTTTTGCAAATATGCTCTTAGCTTCTAGATACTCCGGTACTCCTAATCATCAAATCTCTCACATATTTCCTCATCAAATTCATCATTTCTTGATCACTTCCTCAATTCCTAGTAAATTTTAATTATGGGATTTTCTTCATGAGCATTCTTAAAGCACAGCATCTAGTTGTTCACCATTTTGTGTTCAAATAAGTACCAATACATATTTTCAATTTGAATTCTTGTCTTATAGACTATAATATAATTTAAACAAGTTTCAAATATTACTTATCCTATTAGAATCTAGTTGTATGCTAATTCTATAAAGTTTGTTGTTCATAGGGCAAAACATTTAGTGTTTTCATCAGAACTATGTTTAGATTCACACTTAGTAATGGAAACACTAGGATATCTTAGGCTACATTCTCATTAAATTTTGAGTTTGATCTCTTAGATATCATTAGGACATGTTTAATGGTGGTTTATTATCCTCTTAATTTTAAGTATTATGTTGGCCCTAGGTTTTCCCTAGGATTTTTTTGAAGTCTTGACCCTAAGATATCCAAAATAGCTTAGGTTCAAAGTTCCTTTCAAACTTTGCACCTCTACATAGTGAATACTTGTAAGTTTATGAGGCTAGGAAGGATCTTTGCTTGAGTTCCTAGTTTCTCATGTCCTTCTAAATCACTTCTCCCTATAATAGAAACTTGTATGTTTACAAGGATAGAAGGGTTGTTTGCCTATGCTCCAAAATGTATGAGCCTTTTCACATTCTACATTCCCATAAATCTATAGTATACTTAAAATTTAAAATCTAAAGACTTTTCCTTTAAAATTTCATGCACTTATCCAATGTGTCATTCTTTATAGGAACTCCATGTAACTACTTATTGAGATAGATTAATAAAGTATGAATTTCAAAGAGTTGTACCACTATATAAGATGAAATTCAAATATTTGTACCACTATATAAGACCACATTCGCCCTTGTAGATATCTCAATCATAGACTTGGGTTGTATTGACCTTGATGAGTTCAAAACCAAAGTGTTTAGGGATGCCAAAACAAAAAGGGTTAAATGCATGGTAATAAATGTGTGTGAGGGGGAAAATCATAGGTGCTAAACAAGAGAAATGCAATTGAAATTAGAATCTAATCTAAGATCAAGAACATAAATCTAAGACCTAACCCTGCAATTACGAAATGAACAGTTTATAAAACTGAATTCAAACACATGAAAATGGCATATATAAGCAATTGAATTCAAATATTAAATTGTTACCCATCTCGTATCAGAGTGTATTCGTCTGATGTTGGATTGCTCGTATCACTGCAAAGCCTCCATAGTTCGTGTGTAAAGCTTTTGATGCGATATCTTGGTTGGTTGATCGAAGAAATGTGTTGAAGCTCTAACGATGGTGGTTGTGAATGTCAGTAGTACTTCATTGTGTAAATGATGTTGATTCTTCGATCCTTATTTGTGAGGAAAGAGGTTTGTTATATAGAAAAAGTGATTCAAAATGGACTATCAAGATCGTGTTGGAGAATATCCATATCAACGGTCGAAAGGTGTTGAGAGGATTTAGACATGAATAAAATATGTAAAGTAGATTGCACAATTTATGTGATTGAAGAAATAGATTGAATGATCAGTGGGATTGAGAAATAGATTGATCAGTCAGGATCTAGATTGATCGGTCAAGAAATAGATAGCTTAGTTGGGAAATAGATGGTTTAGTCAACAATTTAGATTGATCAGTCAGCAATCGCAATTTGCTCAATCAAAAAGTGGGTGAGAATAATTGATTAATTGATTTAATTAATTAATTAATTCCTTTTTAGAGTTGAATGTACAAATCAAGTTTGACTTTTGCAAACAAAGTTACATTAGTTTGATTTGATTTTTGATAATGTTTTGAATAATTTGATTTAATTATTCAAATTTTTGGAGGGAAAGTGTCGCAAATAAATTATTATGATTTAATAATTCAACTGGCTTAGGGGAATAAAGTGATTTAGTGATGCAATTAAATAATTGGCATTATTTAACTAATCAGGATGAAATAAAGTGAGATTTAGGACTATATTAAATAAATATAATTTATTTAATTGGTCAAAATGATGAAAAGTGGATTAATCAAATAATGTCGTTTTATTCAATTAACAATAGCAATAGGGTTTTTTAGGACTTTGTTAAATAAATGAAATTTATTTAATTTGTCAAGAATGATGAAAAATTGAATTAATTAAATAATGTCATTTTATTCAATTAATAGAGTAAATTAGGGTTTTGGATGTTGTTTGGTGTTGTTTGGTGTTGATTAGGGTGTGTGATAAGTGTTAGGTCAATTTTACATGTCTATATTTTCCCCTCTTTAAGACAGTACTAGTTGCTTTATTTCAAAGATTTTGATTTTAAGATCAAGTTTTTGAAAACAATTATGCCCCACTGTGCTCCGACAGTCAATGGAATGATGGTAGGACTATGTGCTACCCCCTCGAGAGGTTGGTTGAAAATTTTGATTTTGCGGTAAGGCTCACAACACTATTCTATTTCAGTTTAGTTGTGTTTAGGAAGAAGAATTAGGTGTATAGGTCCCTCACTGCTTGTTCTGAGGTTTCCAAGAAGTCCAAATTTGAATGTAGGAGGTTTCCTTACGTAAAAATTAGGGTTTCCTAGGTGAAATTAGGCTTTTTGAGGGTTTAATATAGGTAATTCGGGTTCTAATTACCTCATTTTTGCTTTGAGGAGCAATGCCTAGGATTCAGGGAGCCCCATAACATTCAGATTTGGTTCAAGAGTTTGGACGGTCCATAGGCATCAATGGCCCAGTATGTACCCTCTCGCCTCTCATTTTTGTCTTGTCACGTTCTCATATTTTGTGTACAAAGTTCCTTGAGTCAATAGCGAAGTTTTGATGATTTCAGAGTATTTGCATCATTTTCCTCACACTTGACTGTTGAAGAAGCTCGCCCTTCCTTTAAACCCTTGCCCTTGCTCTAGATCCTCGCTTTTGACCTAAAAACTTTCCCTTGTTTTATGCTTTTGATGTAAATCTTCACTTTTGGATGTTGTTTAGACTATTTCATTGCATCTACTTTAAACCCTCGCACTTGCTTCAAATCCTTACATTTGATATTCTTGCCCTTGACTTAAACCCTCACCCTTTCTTTAAACCCTCGCTTTTGCTCTTTTTTGTTTGCATTTGTTATTGTTTCTTTGCATTTGCTCTTATTTCTTTGCATTTGCTCTTGTTTCTTTATTTTTGCTAAATATTGTTAGCTTTTGCCTGTTTGGAACCCTAAGTTTTGTTTTTCATCATTTTTATGTTGGTTTGTGTCATTTTACATGTTCAAAGTGAAACCCTAACATCGTGGGTTAAAATGATTTTAGGTGGTCCTTAAACCACTACAACTAAGGGAGAGACGACCATGGGATCTGTTCGATTCAATTATCGATTTTGATGTTCTAGAGCGAGACTTTCTAGATGTGGTTGGGTTGTGTCATATCTATTACATGCCTCCCATTTAGATTCATACAATGATGATGATCGCGCTTGTGGAGTGGTGTCATTCAGAGACATCCTCGTTTCATTTACCCATAGGAGAGGCAACCATTACGCTCAAGGACGTGTGGAGGATTCTCTACATTCCCATCTATGGCGAGCTCATGACATATCATGTTTGATGGGGTACCTGTGCCATGCGACATGTGTTAGGTGTCAGACACTTGGAGGTGCAACAGTCCAAGATTGATTTGTTTGAGTTCGTCGGCAGTGCAAACCCTGTTTCTCTTGTCTTTTGTGGATTGGCTTCGAGATTAGTTGTTCCTGATAGAAGAGGTCGGCAGTTCCTTGTTGGATGGGGTATTTGTATTGAGGGTATGTTTGAGCATGGTATCAAATATGCATGGGGTTTGTGTCTTTTCACCCACCTCTATAGAGATATGTACGAGGTTGTATATCAGGGCGAGAAATCTATTTCTGCAGACATCTCTCTTTTGCATATTTGGGCCTTGGATTGTAGTGACACGACCTGATGGTATACAATATCATGCTAATGGTGATCCATACTCCTATCGTTACAAATACTTTCTCCATTATACCTTGTTTAGGGATCTTCTGTACTAGTATCATGTGTTTGATGATATGTCAAGTTTTGTTTGGAGACCTTATATGGACTATGAGGCATGGTTGGAGGACCTGGAGTATCTTGCTTATTATCAATAGACCCGATGGTTGATTGCTCAATTCATTCTCTGCTAGAGTGCTACTTACCTGATAGAGTCCGTCGACAGTTTGGGGAGAGACAGGGTCAGTTTCTTGATACTTTTGAGGCTCATTTCAATCGGACCACCCAAGAGGTTCAAGTATGGGGTTTATAGGAAAATAGAGATGATGTTGTTGTTGCATCTAGAGCACTTGCCCTAGTAGGTTGGGGTTGATTGGTTGGTTTATAAAATCCATGTACAACACCTGATTATGATCAGTGGTGGGCACAACGCAGGCCATTGAGATTCACAAATCCTAGTGGTGATCCTGCATTAGGTAGAGTAGGCATTACAAGTCGGTGCGGGGAGCGACAACATATCAAGGTTCTTACAGAGTAGCTGGATAGGGACCGACATGATGGGGCACAAGGTGGTCATGAGGAGCATATGCTTGAGGTGCAGGGTCATGGATGGGTTTCGGGTTCCCCTCCACCACTTGGGGATGGAGGTATATAGTTAGCTTAGATGACTGTTGCCAAAGATGGAGAGATAGTGCAGCGACAGGCTGTTGAAGCTCAAGTTGCTACTTTGACCACAAAGAGGGACAGTTTAAGGTTTGAGCGAGACAGTGAGAGTGGGCAATGACATACTACAAAGGCTCAAGTACAGTTGCTTATGACGGAGAGAGGTACTCTCAAAGAAGAGTGATAGTATGCAAGCTGAGCAATATCAGTTTCTACAGATGTCTACATACTATCAGACCTTATATGATGCTACTGTTGCTCGGCGTCCAAGGTTCGGAGAGCCTAGTGTTGCAAGTGATGGTGGTGGTGAGGCAGGTGATCACTCTGTTAGATATCCAAATTTATATGGTGGTCCGCAACCTAGTCTATAGGGTTCCTTCTTGTTGGGCAGTTTTACTTTTTTTGTACTTGATCCTCCTATTGTTTATTGCTCAGAGACATATTGCAGACATGTTTTTTGTATATATATTCATCGGCCCAGTCGAGGCCTCGTATATATATATATATATTATTTTGTATTATCTTATCACACTTGTTTCATTGCTGATGATGTACTATGACATTCTCCCTTTTTTGATAATGATATATATGAGATATACCTTCTTCGATTGAGATATACCTTCTTCGATTCAACTTTATTATGTGTTATGTGATGATCATGGACAATAATATATGATGATGTATGTTTTCTGATGTATGCATATGATATGGATGGATGAATCATACTTTGTTTCATATGATGTTTTATTATGGATGATCAATATATCATTTGATATATGATGTTTATGTGGTGTTGATATATGATATGTTTATGTAGTGTTGATATATGATGGATGTATGCCCCATACATGATACATGATGTTTTTATTTCTTTATTTTCAGCATGATATGTATTGATGACATTATGGATGCAGGATGGATATGGTACTAATAATGTTATGATGCGGGGTGGATGTTAGTTAAAAGAAATATTTGATGATGGATAGAAATTTGATGTTGTTAGTAATGATGATGTTGCTTTTGCTTTGCTTGGAGACTTCATAGTTTGGAACAATCTTGTTTGATATAGCAAACAGATACGATGCACCAAGGTATTAATGACCAAGGTGACTGTATCTATTGTGTGGACTTTGACTCTACCAGACATATAAAAACTTTATTTAAAGTATATAGTTGGGTTGCGTAAAAAACTTTCAAGCCAGTCGCATAGAGAGGTATAGAACACCTAACTTGTATTTGCTTCACGAATTATTTCAACACAACTTTCATGCACTCAATAAAGCAAGTATTTTCCATGGTAGTATTACAAAAATATCTTGCAAATGACAAATCAAAATGATGCTCAATTCCCCTCGTTCCTTCTTCTCTAAATCCTTATGGACATCCTCAAACGATCCTGGGAATGAGTTAATAAAATAAATCACAAAGATAAGACTATAAAAATATTAAAAAAAAGTTGTAGTATCACTTGCCATATTTGTTTGGGGTGGGGCTAATATTCGGTGTTGATCATGTCTATCGTAGGAATGGATTTGTTAAGGCATATCTCAAGATATTGTTGGTACATTTCAAAAAGATAGGTAGTTGATGCGGTGGCCTTGTTTTTGTTAGTTTTGTAATCATATATTTGTGATTGTTTGCTTGAAAGTTATAGCTTTTGATGTTTGTTTGTTTTGTCAAAGGGCGAGTGCAACGATTTGTTTATTGTGGATGAAGAGTTTATTGCAGATTGCGACGATGGAGATAGGGCTTTTTTTATTTTCTGAGTTTTTTTAATATTTTTTGTTTTTAGGGGACTAACCTAGGGCCTTAGGGGCTCATCAAAGATAAGCCTTGCCTATGTTTTACACACAAAGGCTTGTAGTTCGCTTGGTTTGGATGTTTTTGACCTTTTATATTTTATGAATGTTTTTGGATTTTGACTTTTTGACTATTTTTGGATTTTGTATTTTTTTGACCAAGTTGAAATAAAGCATGATAGAAATCTAAGGGGACTGACCTAGGGTCTTAGGGGCTGTTAAGCCTTGCCAATGTCGTAATCGTAGAGACCATGAAGTTCAACCATTTGACTCAAAGTATAAACTTGTTCTTGGGATAAACAACATTCATAACTTGGATTGATATTCCACTTCTATGTCTAGAGGATATGTTGCAGGAAATCTACTTGAACTAGCCATGGGGTTCAAGTAAATGTTGATATCTTAGACTATTTGAGTGAAGGAATAACCCAACGATGTTTTGTTTTTGATGTTTTCAAATGTTTTTGATTTTGTTGTTTTTGACCATGATAGGATGAACAAAGATCTAACCCATGACCAACTTTGGGATGTTGCCCCCAGTTGAAGACAAGACTACTATGTCGCTATGATAATGAACTTGTGTCCATTAGATGAAGTAAGAAAAATCTTACCTACCAGGTCTAATCCCCATTGCGAGAAAGGCCATGGTGTTGTGATGGGTCTTAATTCTTGTGCCGGTGTATGAACTAGGTCACTATGTTGTTGGCATTGGTGTCATTTTCAGGAATTATGAATGCAATATTGCTCCATGGATGGCCAATAGTATCCTGTTTTGAGCAACTTTTGGACTAGGTTAGGTCCACTAGAGTAGGATCCGCAAATACCTGCATGTACCTCTTGTAAGGTTGTTTGTGCTTCTTTTGTGTTAAGACATCAAAGCAACATACCATCTAGACTACGACGGTATAAGGTATCTCCTAGGATTGTAAAGCGGGAAGTTCTACAGGTGAAGTTCTTCTTTTGAGTGGGTGTTAGGTCTAGTGGAATGATACTGTGTTGGATGTAGTCAAAGGTATCTTGGTACCCTGGGGAGTTAGGATCAACAACAACACACCATTTCTGATTATGGGATGTCGAATGTAGGTACGAGCAACTATTCGATGAGGAACTAATACTTAGGAACATATTTTATGGAATATCAAGTAGTGAGCCTATTGTTTCCATTTCATTGTCAGCTCTATTGTTGATTCAAGGAGTTTTCTCAAAGGTTATTGTGACAAAGTATTCCTTGAAGTTGTCCACCATCCTTTTATATGGCATCAATTTTTTGTCTTTTGTTTGGTACTCATCATTCACCTGTCTTATCACCAGGTGGGAATCTTCAAAGACCTGTAGCTCTTTTATTCTCCATTCAATAGCCATTTTAAGCCCTATGATGAGAGCTTCATATTCTAAGATGTTGTTCGTACATGGGAATGTGATCCTATATGCCTTAGTTATGTTATCTCCCTATGGTGTGAGAAATTGAACACCTACCCCAAAGCCATGTTGGGTATGGGAGTTTTCAAAGTACAAAGTCCAATGGCCTATCTATTATGTCGTCAAGATACTCTCATTTGGAAATTCCACCATGAGAGGTTTGTGATCATCTATGGGTGCTTCGACCAGACGGTCTACTATATTGATTTGTCCCTTGATGGCTCTTTTATCTACATATTCTATATCAAATTCACTCAAGATCATCACCCATTTGGCAAGTCATCTTGTTAGAGTTGCCTTTGTTAGTAAGTACTTGAGTGGGTCTACTTTTGAAATCAGCTTTACCTTCCTATTTAAGATGTAGTGTCTTAGCTTTTGTGTCACAAATACGACTGAGAGACACACTCTTTCAATGGGTGAGTAGTTTAGTTCATAGCCCACCAATGTTCTACTGATGTAGTAAACTGCTCTTTCTTTGTTGTTATCATCTAGTTGGGCTAGGAGAGCTCCTAGTGTTGCTTGTGTGCTAGACACGTAGAGCACCATTTCCTTATCTGGGATAGGTAGCATGAGTACAGGAGGAGTAAGTAGGTACTCCTTAACTTGTTGGAATGCTTGGTCACATCTACCATCCCATTTGAAGGTGATATCCTTGTGTAGCAGATGAGTGAAAGGGTGACATTTGTCTACCAATTGTGTGATAAATCACCTGATTGTTGTTGTTTTCCCTGTACACTTCTCAGTTGTTTTAGTGTTTTTGGTGGAGGCATCTCTAATATAGCTTTTACTTTTGTAGGATCCACTTCAATCCCCCTTCTTGACACTATGTATCCTAATAGATTTTTGGATGTTACTTTGAACACACACTTCTTAGGGTTGAGTCTCAGATTGTATTATCCAAGGCGATCAAATACCTTTGCCAGATTAGCCAAGTGATCCTCCCTTTTGATGGACTTTGCTAGAATATCATCCACATAATATTCCATGATGGTGTGTAGCATATCATGGAATATGGTTTTCATTTCTCTTTGATATGTTTCTCCTACATTCTTTAAGCCAAAGGGCATTACATTCCAGCAAAAGGTCCCCCAAGCACAAGTAAAGGTCATTTTGTGTTGATCATCTGGAGAGATCTTTATCTGATTATATCCGAAGAAACCATCCATTAAGGACAACATCTCATGCCCTGTTGTGAGATCCACGATCATGTTGATACTTGGCAATGGAAAGTCATCCTTTGGACAAGCTTTGTTTAGGTCTTTGAAATTTCTGTAGATCCTTATGTCCCTAGTAGGCTTTGACATAGGTACCAGATTTGATATCCATTATGGATAGTCGATGGGTCTGATAAAACACACGTCTAGTAGTTTCTTTAGCTCTACCTTTGCCAGTAATGCTATATGAGGATGCATTTTTCTAATTTTTTGCTTGATAGGCTTTGCTCCAAGGACTACAGCTAAATTATGGACCACTAATGTCTGATCCAGTCAAGGCATGTCAGCATAGGTCCAAGAAAAATTTACCTTTTTGTCATTGATGAATGTTGTGAATCTTTCTTTCTCTTCGGGATCAAGTGATGTTGCGAGGTATGTTATTTTTGGATTTTTTGTTGTGCCAACATTTATGGACTTTGCTTCCTCTACTAGGAGTGTTGATCTTTCTCGATACTCGGATATGGGGAGATTGAACCCTCCATCCTTAGGTGCCTCTGGGAGGTTTTCACCTTCAGATGCATCCTTTATTTTCTTCTCCAGATCTGATAGAGCCATAATGTGGTTTTCTCTAGGGTACCTTGTGTTTACTTTTATATTTTTTCTTTCATTTTTGTGACTAGAAGGTTCGATCTCTCCACCAAAGCATGCATTATGTTCAAGCTCCATGATAAACCCTACTTTGTGATCTCTTGTTGGTATGTCTATTCAAAGTCCCATGAACTCTGTGATTTCCTCATCGTTCTATAATTGATCCAAAATAGGTGTTTGTTGTTGTTGGTCCCAATCTACCAATTGCAAGTAATAGAGTGGGAGGCTATCGTCTTGGTCCACAAAGCTTATGGAGGTGGGTGAAAGGGTCAATATGGCTTAGGTATATTTTTCCCACTAGGTGTCTAGGTCATCATTACTTGAAGTAGGGGAACTATATCCGGTAGCAAATGAGGGGGAATCCCATTTGTATTCATTAGAGTCCACTCTAAAATGGTAATAGACATTAGGAATGGTTTGGATGAGCTCGAGAGTGAGCCTATCAATGCTAAAGTTGTTGAACAAGTCTTCGATGGGTAAATCATTATCCATGACATGACAGATATCCAATGCCTTAATGCTAACAAAATTTTCTCGTTTCATCAAAGAGGTTCATCTGGTTTTTGAAATAACCACGCCTTTTGGTTCATATTTTGCTTTCTTTGTTCCACTATGATAGGCTCCCACCTACCTTGTTTATGTAGCCTGAGGCCACTCGTTCCATTATATCCCATGTGTTTAACCAGCTGGTAGCCTTTACTACTAGGATCTAATAGTACGGTTTGTTGTTGTTCTAGCTCTTCTTGGTCCTCTTTGTAAATCATGGATGAGAAGTCCTCTTTGAATATCTCTTCATCCTTCATGTCTCCCTACTTGGTGAAAATCATGGGTTTGGTTATCATTTACACTATTTGAACATGCTTGATTTCTTTTGGACCTCTATAGATTTTAGGTGTTGGTGGGAGAATACCAATACAAAATGCTTGGTTAAAGTGGTAATTCCCATTACCCCTATCAAGTACTTGTACCTTGGTTTCCATTTTCGGTTGCTCATTTGATGTGGTTTTGATGGAGGTCGATGGAAGCGTGGAAGGGTCAACATATGAGAATGAGTGGAAGGCTATGTTGTTGCTAGGTATGCATTGGATCTTATTATACTTTCCTTCCAAATTCACACAAAAGTGGAATGGCTCAGGATTAACATATAAGGTCACCTATTTTCCTTCATGGGGGAACTTTAGGCATTGGTGGAAGGTGGAAGGGACTACTTGTAATGTGTGAATCCAAGGGTGTCCTAGGAGTAGGTTATATGGAAACTCAAGGTTAAGTACTTGACAAGTGGTTTCCATGGTGGCTGGTCCTATCTGCACTAGTAGCCTGATTGTTCCTTCAAAATTCCTTTCAAGGTCATCATAGGCCTTGATGGTGATACTCCTTGCTTTATCTATCATGTCGTCAGAATACCCCAACTGTTTGATGAATTTTAAGGTACAAATGTTTAAGCCTACACCACTATCTATTAATACTTGCTTGACCATGGTTTTGTGAACACCAACCTCTATGTATAGAGCTTGATTGTGGAATGTTCTTTGTGGTAGGTATTTCTATGAAAAGACTAAATGATTGCTTGTTGTGATCTTGCCAACCATGGCTTGGAACTGATTTGGATCAAGGTCTTTGGGGATTGACGCTTCCAATGCCTTTTCTAGTATTTCTCTATGTGTGGGTGATGGTTTTAACAACTCTAAGATTGAGATTAAGGCAGGAATCCTCTTCAATTGTTCTATAATTTTGTAGTAATTCATTGTCTTAGTTGTAGGTTTGGGTGGGGCTCCTTGTATTGTAAATCTCCCTCAATGGGTAGTTATATTGTAGTTGTTGTCTCCACCTCATATTGTCACTATATTTGCCCTATTGTCATTCGCTTGTGAGAGGGTTCCTAACACTGTGTCACCATACATGTAATTAGCATTGTGGTACTCTTGTTCTTTTCCTTTGTCATTCCTTTTGGCATGGTTTAGGATCGAGTTAGTGTATATTTGAAGGTCCTTATTCCCGAGATGATGTTTAACATCTACTTCTCCTTTTTCTATCAAGTCTTGGATGATGTGTTTGAGTCGCATGCAATTTTTGGTCATGTGTCCTTTGATCTTATGGAATTTGCATGTCTTTTTCATTATACCATGGAGTCTTGAAGCTATGTTCCTCATAATTTGGGTGATAATTCACCTTGATGAGGTTTTTTTGTACTAACTTATGCATGGATGTTTCAAGTGACTTTCCTAGTATAGTGAATTTCCTCTTGGGTAGATTGTATTGTCTTTGTTTCCCTCCCTGATTCGTTTGTTTGTTTACAACCTGATTGTTCTTGGGATAGGTAATTTGGTTGTTTTGAGTGTTGTTTGGAACATAGCTCATTTGTGCCACTTGTGGTTTATTTTGAGGTGCATTTTGTGCATGCCATAGTGTTCTCACATCTACTACTCCATCATTTGTGACCTTATTTTTTGCCCAGATCTTAGGTTTATTGTTTGAACTAGAGGGACTCTCTTTCGAGTTGTTCAATTTAAGGACTCCCCTTGCAATGAGGGATCTCTCAATATGTAATCCCTTTTCGATTGTTTCTTCAAAGTCTATGGGGCATAACATGGTGAGCTGGTAGTTTATTGTAGGTAGGACATTTGTGATGAAGATATCTACCAATTCCTTGTCAAGAATGGGCCATTTGCATTAGCTAGCCTTGTGTCTCCATCATTGTAGGTAAGAGGTAAAGGACTCTCAACTCTGTTTGATTGTAGATAAACTTGTGATGGTGATTTATTGCTCTATATTAAATGAGAAATGGCTTATGAACTTGCTAGATAGTTCATCAAAGGTTTTAATTCCTGGTTGGAGATGGGTGAACCACTCCATAGCATGACTTGTAAGGTTGCATGGAAAGAGTCTCATGAGATAAGCATCATTATTTTTTACCTCCATACATGACACTAAGAAGTCTCATACATGCTCTACTAGATCTCCTCTTCCTTTATATTTGTTGTCAAACCTGGGTATTTCAATTTTTTTTGGAAAATGTATTGCAATGATGGAATGATCGAATGGGAATGTACATATTTCCTAAAGGGTGTAGGTCTTCTTTTGTTTTCCTACCTACATGATTGTTATCTATTGGGTGACAACCTCTAGCTTTAGTTCCATCTATGTTTTCGATGCATTTGTTTGTAAGCATTATGTGTAATAGCCTTGTTGTCCCACCATGCTTTGGTCATAAGTTGGATATAATGGGGGTATTGGACCTTGGTAGTTGTTTTGAACATAGAGAGGGTTAGGTCCATTTTGCCTATAAGAAGGGTTATCTCGTTATTGTTGGGATGGGTTATATGAAAGGTTACTCTGATGGTGCGTTGGTGGGTTACCTTGTTGGTAGGATGAATTGGGAAGGGTACCCTATGGCACACCTTGCTTCGGGGATGAACTATACTAAAGGTTTCCCTGATGGTGCGTTGGTGAGTTACCTTGTTGATGGGATGGCTAATGAAGAGTACCACGTGGTATGCTTTGTTGCTAGGATAGACTATACTAAAGGTTTCCCTAATGGTGTATTGGTGGGTTACCTTTTTGATGGGATGACTAAAGAAGGGCACCTTGCGGTACACCTTGTTGCTAGGAAGGACTATATTGAAGGTTTCTTTGATGGTGCATTGGCGGGTTACCTTGTTGATGGGATGAATGAAGAAGGGCACCTTGTGGTAACCCTTGTTGTTGGGAAGGACTATACTGAAGGTTTCCCTGATGGTGCATTGGTGGGTTACCTTGTTGATGGGATGACTGAAGAAGGGCACCTTGTAGTACACCTTGTTGTTGGGAAGGACTATATTGAAAGTTTCCCTAATGGTGCATTGGCAAGCTAACTTCTTGATGGGATGACTGAAGAAGGGTACCTTGTGGTACACATTGTTGTTGGGATTGATATGGAAGGGGACCTTGTGGTCCACCTTGTTGGTGGTATTGATTCGAAAGGGGATCTTGTGGTCCACTTTATTGGCGATACTAATTTGGAAGAGGGCCCTATGGTCCACCTTGTTGGTGGTACTGATTCAGAAGGGGACCCTGTGGTCCACCTTCTCGATGGTGTTGATTTGGAAGGGGACTTTGTGGTCCACCTTCTTGATGGTACTGCATGTTTTGGGAATGGTTGAAATTCAAAGTGTTTTGAGGTACATATTTCTTGGGAAGTGGATTGTTGTTTTGTGGTACACACTGAGATGGACCTCCTTAGTATTGTTGTGGTACTATCGCTTGTTAGATTTGCGTTAGTTTTTATATATTGGGTTTTCCATGGTTTGACCACTATTTTTTGAGAATACATGTGGCATGTTTGGCATCTCTTGGCATTCAGTTATCTGTCTTACCACTGAGTTATCCCCTAAGGGAATAAGATTAAGATCCTTGAGGGCCTCCACATTAAAATCAACTGGTAATTTGGCACCACTCTGTGCTAACTTGAAAAAATATGAGTTCGGGTCTTTTCTCAATATTTTTTTGATTAGTTTGAGCATTTTTGGGTTGATGGAATGTTCAAACAATTCATCTTCATTTATTTCCTCTTTAGTATCAACCCCCTCTATGGCCACTCTACTTGGGTCCTAGTTGTTTTATTCTATCACCTCTTTATATTTTTGATTTAGTTCTTCCTCACTGAATGTGTCTCTATACATAGGTCTCTTTTGGGGTGTTTCAAGTTTGCTCGACCTATAGCCCCATGGGCCACCTTCGTCGTTCATAGTGTTTGCGGGTGGGATGTTGGTGTTGTTCTTGCTTGCTTCCATTTTCTTCCTATGTTGTGATCTTGTAGTTGTCATAAACAACTGCCAAGCTTTTGTGAACATTTTCATAACTCTTAGTCTCTAGAAAGGATTTGGCCTATGGGTGCAAAGCGTGCATAGAAATGGTATAATGCATTTTGACAGATGCAATATCTTCTCTGGATGTACCCTTTGGAAAACCTTTTTGAAAGGTGGTGCTTGGAAAGATGGAATATGGATTCTTGCTTAAGGATTTTGCTCTTGTCGGATCTAAAGATCTTGCTCTTACTGACACTCATGAGGGGTGTATGTCTATTTCCATGCAGGCGGTGGTAACATGAGTCTTTCGACTGCTATGTCTGCTTTCTCTTCCTCTTCATCTAAGATTTGTGTTATGTTTCTCCACTGGTAGGGTGTTTCATTCTTCTCAAATATGAAGGTTCTTAAACTGATAATGATATCAATTTGTTCACCTTCAATGTGTGTGAGACTAGGTTGTAGGATTGGTGCTACAAGATTCAGTTGTTATACTAAAGTGGTCGGTCGCTAGATGGTCATAAAGTGTGATGGTTTTAAGAGATGGTTGCTATGAAGCTCAAGACCCTAAGGTTTGAGTGTTATGTTGGAACGGTGCTACTTTTCGGAAATCAAAATGTTGACGGACTAGGGTCGATATTCCACTTCCTTCTCTAGAGGATATGTTGCGTAAAAGCTTACTTGAACTATCTGTGCATCCCAAGTAACTATTGATATCATAGACGTCTAAGTGAAGGAATGATCCCAATGGTTTGTTTGATTTTTTATTTCTAACAAGTAGGAAGGAAATAATGGATGAGGGACTAATATGACTTATCTGGTTTTCCAATTGTTTCATTCTAACAAGGATCCTATAAAAAAATTCAAATTTTTTCCCAATTGTTAGTAGGATAAAGAAATAACATTGGTTTTTGAGAAAATACACAAAAATTGTGAGTAAGAGCAGCCAAATTTATCAAGTGTGGCCAAAAATGTGTCAAGTGCTCAAGTTTTGGAGAAGCAAGTGCGAGCTGGAAAAGCAAGTGCAGTTTATGTGTGTTTTCGTTAGATGCAATGATTTCTCAGGAAAAAGCGAGTTTCTTGGGCAAGTGTGAGCATTTTGATGGCAAGTGTGTTGGTTTCTCAAAAGAAAATGTAAGCAAATAAAAGCAAGTGTGTAGGTCCCATAGCAAGTGCTTAGTTTCTATCAAATGCAACTGATTTTCATCAGTGAATTTTTTGAAACAAAGAGAAAATGCAATGGAATTTTGGAAACTACTCAGAAAATGTGATAATTGCTCTGGAATTTTGTGCAAAGGTGGTTTCTGTGTGTTTTGTTTCCAGTTTGAACAATCTTTCTCTGAATTTTTACAAGTTTAAGTTGGTTTCTTCCTCAATTTCTCTATGTTTGGAGTATGGAAAGTGATACAACAACACTTGGACTGACTAAAAAAGAATGGACTTGTGTGACCTTCATTTTTATAGCTTAAGTTGTGAAATCATGACACCCAAGCCATAGTTCCCAAATGTTTACTTTGATCAATGTCACCTAAAATAAAATCCTGAATATTCGAAAACCTTTAAGGAAAAATCCTTTTGAGGAATGCAAACATAGGGTTTCTTTCACAAGCATACACTAAGTCAAAGGGTTTGTTATTCAACCATCGTGTTCAGTGTTTGTTTGAATGTGTTCTTTTTAGATCAAGCACAAAATCTGATGTCAAGATTATTTTGAATGTCTTTGGAAAGTTTAACATAAACAAGAATTTACAACCCTTGCTCAAGTGGGTACGTATTTCTTAGTAGGCATACCAATCATCCCCTAAGAGATGATTAATCCGAGAAAATGGAATGGACAAATAGGTTATGTCAAGGAAATGTATTGTCTTGACACACCAAGCAAAAGAGTCCCTTCCCTATTTATTTAATTTCCTCAACCAAAAATCAAACATGGTAAGTAACTTCTTGGAATAGTGTTATTCCAATGCACTAATTTAAAATTTACTCTTTTGGATAAAGGGGTAGCTTCTAAAACAATTTGGCTCGTAGTAATTTTTTGGGGATATTATTTTTGAGCCCCTATACATGAGACATTTTTATCAATTAAGAGACCTCCCAGCCCTTGCAAGTTTTTACAGATCATGAGAATAGTAAGGGAGAATAAATCAGCATAGGCCAACATCACCCGATGAGAGGATGAACTTTCCTCACACCCACAAATTATTTATATAGCGGTCTAGAACAAAAGTACCACTTGGGTCACCTATGAGTTCTCCAACATGGGATGTGTCTCAATAGGCAAGCCATCTAAAAGGTATGCTTTGAAAATAAAGTTGCGAAGCTCAAGATGTTTTCGCTCACCCAAGATCACCAAAAGGTGCGAGGGGAGAATACAACCATCTAGCTTGCCAAACACTAAATGCACAACATACAATTCATAGTAGTTTGATTCTTTTTAAGCACCTTGAGTGGTGCTATCCCCAAAAATATGTGAATAAAGCATAACAACTTGTTATTTTTAGTTGCACCAATACAAAGTATTTTGGATATCAATCACTTAAGATAGAAATGGTGCAAGACAAAAAGAATAATTTGTTCATTTTTAAGCCCAAATTTGAGTGTTTCTAAGAAATCAATCCTGGTCTTACTTGGTCAACAAAAGTAAATACGAGCATGCATCAACAAAAAGAAATCGTTTCACGTTCTTTTTTATGCACCAAAATCAAAGTTCCTAATTATGAAAACTTGGAAAGAATTCATTTTTAGAGAACCTTAATTGAAATGTTTTTCTGTTTTTATGCACCAAATGACAATTCCTAATTTAGAAAAATATTGAAATGGTTCATTTTTAAGAGCACCAAAATGAAATATACACTTGTGTTGTTCTTTTTTAAAGCACCAAATAAAGGTTCCTAATTTAAGAAAGCATGGAATGGTTCAATTTTAAAAGCACCAAAAGACAACCAAAATAAATATTCCTAACTTAATAAAAAATATTTGTAGATCTGAAGTGCTTTGACCGTTCATCTTCCCTATAGAAAATGAGTTAGTGTTTATCAAACCCTATATACAAACACATTAGCACCTATCACACATTACAAAACAAACATCTGTTAGCAAAAAAAATAGTTACAAATTTGTAGATCACAAACATAAGTCTATTA
Organism: Sequoiadendron giganteum; assembly: GCA_007115665.2. Lineage (NCBI taxonomy): Eukaryota > Viridiplantae > Streptophyta > Pinopsida > Cupressales > Cupressaceae > Sequoiadendron > Sequoiadendron giganteum. Next base: position 285,106,401 of record CM021107.1, on the reverse strand, counting down.
GAGAAAATGCATAGAAATCATAATCAAGTGCCTCCTTTGTCAAAGAGAAAATGCACAATTTCAGAGAAAGTGTGCCCCTCTCAACAATCAAATGCTCCAAAAAAAAAAGAAGCAAGTGCCCTGTTCTTGGTGTCAACTATGTAGTTTTTAGAGTCAAGTGTGTGGTTTTCTTGATAGGAAATTGTGCACTTTTTTGGGATAGTGCATGAAAAATTCTCCAAAAGTGATTCCAGAACTTGCAACTTCAAAAATGGTTCAAAGAAACCTTAGTGTAGGGGACCATGGTCCCACCGAGCATGCTAGAATGTGTGAGGGGGGAAATCATAGATGCTAAATAAGAGAAATGCAATTGAAATCAAAATATAATCTAAGATCAAGAACATAAAATATCTAAGATCTAATCCTACACTTACGAAATGAACAATTTATAAAACTGAATTCAAACACATGAAAATGACATATATAAGCAATTGAATTCAAATATGAAATTTGTACCCATCCCGTATCGGAGTATATTCGCTTGATGTTGGATTGCTCGTATCACTATGAAGCCTCCATAGTTCGTGTGCAAAACTTTTGATGTGGTATCTTGGTTGGTTGATCGAAGAAATGTGTTGAAGCTCTAACGATGGTGGTTATGAATGGTAGTAATACTTTGTTGTGCAAATGATGTTGATTATTTCACCCTTATTTGTGAGAAAAGAGGTTTGTTATATAGAAAAAGTGATTTGAAATGGACGATCAGGATTGTGTCGAAGAATTTTCCAGATCAATGGTCGAAAGGTGTTGAGAGGATTTAGACATGATTAGATTATGCAAAGTAGATTGCACAATTTGTGTGATTGAAGAAATAGATTGAATGATTAGTGGGTTTTAGAAATAGATTGATCAGTTAGTATTTTGATTGATCAGTCAGGAAATAGATGGCTTAGTTAGGAAATAGATGGTTTAGTCAACAATTTAGATTGATCAGTCGACAATCATAATTTGCTCAATCTGAAAGTGGGTGAGGATAATTGATTAATCGATTTAATTAATTAATTCATTTTTGGAGTTGAACATGCAAATCAAGTTTGAATTTTGCAAACAAAGTTGCATTAGTTTGATTTGATTTTTGATAATGTTTTGAATAGTTTGATTTAATTATTCATTTTTTTGGAGGGAAAGTGTTGTAATTAAATTATTATGATTTAATAATTCAATTGGTTGAGGGGAATAAAGTGATTTAGTGATGTAATTAAATAATTGGCGTTATTTAACTAATCAAGATGAAATAAAGTGAGATTTAGGACTTTATTAAATAACTGTAATTTATTTAATTGGTTGAAATGATGAAAAGTGAATTAATCAAATAATGTTGTTTTATTCAATTAATAGCAGAATTATGGTTTTTAGGACTTTGTTAAATAAATGAAATTTATTTAGTTTGTCAAGAATGGTGAAAAAGTGAATTAATTAAATAATGTCATTTTATTCAATTAGTAGAGGAAATTAGGGTTTTGGATGTTGTTTGGTGTTGTTTGATGCTATTTGATGTTGTTTGATGTCGTTTGGTGTTGTTTGATGTTGTTTAGGGTGTGTGATAAGTGTTAGGTCAATTTTACATGTCTACAAAATGTATAGTGTAGGCAACAAGATTTCCTACTTTAATGCAATCCTCCAAACTATTTATGGTATGTGAAAAGTATTACAAACCAAAAATAAAGAAAATTGTGTGAGTGGAAGATGAAATTTTTTTGGTCTTGAGCCCAAATAACATAGTTGAAACTTTCCATATGTTGGGATTAGGGTGTCTCAACCATTGATTCCTAGCATTTATTTATTTTTTGTGATGAGTTTATTTATATTATAATGTTTAATTGCCTACCCAAATTGATGTCACTTTGTGGGACCTATTGGTGATGTGGTATCCCACATGGCAAGTGGCATGTATAATTTGTAAGCTAAGTTAGTGGAGATAGGTGTCCACTTTAGAGGACCTAGATTTGTGACTAAATTGGTGGCATGTGTCATAAGTTACTATGTAATGGTCTATGGCAACTTGCTATATTAGCTTATGGCTGATTACGATAGTGGAAGAGTCAAGAATGACAAATTGTCAGTTAACTATGATAGGTGGGACCCATGTGATGAGGGTGCCTACACATGGAAGTGCATTGCATGTGCAACAGTGGCTAACTTTATGGAACATGGGTCGATGATGGAAGATTGTCATACTTATGAGTACATGCCATAATAAACTCATGTTCACACCATGGGCATGGGATTTGGTTATGACTAGTTTTAGGTGCCTTGTTTCATGTTGAGAGGTTATAAATATTTGTATATTTAGTGCATTTTGATAGTGACAGGTTTGAAGAAGCTTGCATGTTGTTATGTTTCTAGAATTACTCCAAATTCTTATCATAGTGTGAAGACTCTTGAGCATTGCTCTTTAAACTGTATTGTAACTGGAAATATTATCGATAATACAAGTCGAGTCATGCGATTTGGAGTGTGGGGTTTTTCTTAAAAGGGTTTTCCCACGTGAACACTGTCTTATGGTTTACATTGTTATTTATATTATTTAATTTTTGAATGTGCATCTTCTGAATCTATAACTGTAAAGGTGTTAAAATAAATTTTTGCATCTCTCCTACTTAGATTAATGTACGAGGCTACTTCTGCTTACCTGGCTTAATCCTTTCAGTTGGTATCAAAGCCTGGCCAAATTTGATTTTGTTGTTGGGTTTGAAGGGTTTTTGAGTTGATCTTTGTTTCAAAGGTAGTTTTGTAGAAGGGTATTTCATGACCTTGTTGCAAGAAAAAGATGGCAAGCACATCCAAAAGAATCGAGATGGAGAAGTTTAATGGTAGAAACTTTGAACTTTGGAAAATGAAAATGGAGGATATGCTCCTAGACAAAGATCTATGGATTGCAATATCTAGAACCAAAATAGCTACAATAACCCAGGAAAATTGGGATCTTATATGGATAGGAAAGCCAAGGTTTTGATCAAACTCTATTTGGTTGATTTTTTCCTCCTAAACGTCCATGAGGAGAAAACTACAAAAGACCTTTGGAAGAAACTTGGAGACGTTTATAAGGCTAAATCCTTGGTAAACAAGTTATTCCTAAGAAAGAAATTATACTCTCTAAAGATGGAAGATGGAGGTTCTATGGCAGATCACCTGAATACATTCAACATATTGATAGCTCAACTGGGTTTCATTGGAGATAAGATCGTTAAACATAATCATTGCATGCTCTTGTTGTGTTTATTGCTAGACTCATGGGACCACCTAGTAATGACTATTGGAAGCATAACCACCAATTTCAAGATGGATGAGGTGGTGTCTTCATTATTATCTGAAGAGATGTAGAGAAAATCTTTCGAGATGGCTAAGGAGGTCTTTGTTGTTTGTGGTAGTGTTGAGTGAAAATTATGTAATCCCTTTAACAGATTACAAAACTTCATTTCAGCCATAACTCTGTGAGATACAATCTCTCCTCTCAGAAAGGGGAGGCCCCCTTCTTACTGCTTATTAAAGCTAAGTAAAACTAACTAAGTATTCACAATAATATACACTATGATTAAGAGATGGGGGTGTGTCACATTCATAATTCTCTCTTTTTCAGATAATATGTTTTATAATGCTTCACAATTTTAAGTTCCTAATTCGATACAACTTCAAACTAAAAACAAAAGTAGTAATTCCAATATTCCTATCTTGTCAAAGCAAAGCTTAGGAATACCGGCATGATAATGATAAATGATAAAACAAGAAAAACTCATGAAGGCACAAAGTCATTTCGTAGCTTTCACTAATGAATCCTTGAGATATGTAACCATCATTGTATTAGAAGCACAAAGTCTTCTATATACTCCACGATAGATCCATGAAAAACATGAATAAATACAAGAACAAAGTCTTGTAGAGAATTCACCAATAGTATTCAATCAATATCATAAATTCAAATAAAAGAGTGCAACTCAAAGTTTACATGAATTTACTCAAAGCCCTTTAGATCTCAATCACTAATCACTACCAACTTCAATCAAATCCAAAAGATAATTGATTCCAAAACAAAGTTTGGTATGCAACTCACTTCTTTATTGATCAAAATAGATTCACAAAGATGAACACAAAGTTTCATGTATTTACTTCTCAAATGGGTAACACTTCATTGCAAAAGATAAAAGATAAAACATTACAATAGAATCCTCTCTTATTTATAGATGGGAGAGGAGAGCAAATTTAGAAAAATCAGAAGAGCGAATATAGGAGAAAATCTAGGAAAATTTGACCTAACTAGTTGACTTATTCAAAAAATTTATCCATCATTATAGGAAAACATCTTCGTTTTACATGTTGTATACACCTAAAAATGGTCTGGAGAATAAAATTAATTAAATACGAATTATTTAATTGATTATCCTAAATTCCTCTACTATTGAATAAATAGAAATATTTATTTATATAGTTCACGTTCACGTTCACATTTAAATTCTTCTATTATCTCATCTTAATTAAATAAACAAAATTAAATACTTTGTTTGATTTAATTATCAAATCCCTATTTTATTCTATCACATCAATCTTAAAATTAATTAAATAAAGATCAAACACTTTATTGATTAATTGCCATTATTCCTTTGTTTAATTTAATAAACAAGTCTGATAGTTTATTTTATTTAATTATTCATCCCTCTTTTGCTAATTGAAATAAATCAAAAATATTTAAAATAAAGGCATAAAGAATATTCCATCTATTTTTCCTCGAAATTGAATTAGATATCCTATGTCTAATTTATGTCTAAATCATGTCAAATTAATTGATTGAAACTTCACTGGAAGTTTTGGAGACAAATTCCAAATTCTTCTCTCAATCCTCCTCCATAAATCTTTCCTCTTCTCTTGCCTGGTGTTTTCATGGTAGAGACAATCACCAAAATTCTCTCAATCTCCTCCATATCTCACCATTCAATCCTCCAGATTGAATCCAAGCCTCTCAATGCCATCCCTGTGCATTTCTACAGCCAGGAAATCTATAAATATAGCCTCATTCAACCAAGAAAGGATCCAAATAATCTAACTTATGCACTCTTACTCTACAAGGATTTCAAGAATCAAGCATCAAGCATTCAACATCCAACAATCAAGTTTTCATATCATGGCTGACTCCTGTGGCTTCATTTGTCAATTTTCATGTCAAGATTAATTTAGTTTCTTCTAATCATTTAGAAATCATCATATAGGATTAGTTTCTTGTATTTAGCATCCATCTCATTCTTCAAATAGTCATTTTAACAGTCACATTGCTTACACAATCTGAGAGCCACAATGATTTAATAAATCTTTGGAGTTAGAGAGCAATATGACGCTTTTAGTAGATTATTGTTTTGAATTAGTTCAATTTGCTTTGTCTTTGATATAATGTCGTATTAAGAAGTTTTTTATTGCTTTACACCTTATTCACACTTACACATGTAACTACATTTGTTAAAATGACATGTAAAATATTGAAAACTATTTACATAAAGCATGAAAAATGCCAAAACTATCAAACACTGGATACATAAGAAGTCTTTATGGTTCCTTGCATTGGGCGTGGAAGTATTCATATTTCTTCATTATCTCCTGCAAGAATTTATCATCTGGACCAACTATGTAATCAACAATAGTATGAACTCTTGTGATCGATCTTCTTGTAGATGAACAAATCTTCTTGCATCTATCCAAATTTGACTTGAGATTAACTAGAGCAAGCCATACATCACATATGGCATTCATTGAAGCTTTTGAGAAGCTTTCATCTTCCACCCGTTCCATGATAGCTTCTTTGAATATTTTGGTAATCTCACTGACCGGGAGGAAAATATTATCATCATTAAGGAGTTTACCTGGTAATTCCTCAATTCTATTCATCATGATGACACGATGTCCTTCGACATCTTTTTGTACCTGTTGGATGTCCTCAATGAGAGATTTGATCACTTGTATGCGGTGTGTAAGAGATTCTCTTATTTCCACATACTTTTTCTTGTCAGGAATTACCCCAAATTTTATCAATTTACTCATCTTTGAATCTTTCATCTGTGACCAAAATGAAAGAAATCTTTCCATTTATTTTTTCTCTTGGGAAAGTACATTTTCTTCCTTCTCGAGCTTTGATTTCAACTTGGCTGTTTGAGAGGTATTTTCATCCACAACAACTAGAGCTATGAGCCTTGTTCTATTATTTTATCAATGAAATCATCAAACACTTTACCTTTGGAAACAAACTTATCCACCTATTGTACTACTGGTTCTTCTAAGTTGACCATGGCCATCAGTTGTACATTCTCTGAGGAGCCCAATATCTTTCTCAAAACCGATGCATATTTCTCTACTTTACCCTTGTACATATCTTTGGCCTACTCCATTTTATCGAGTCTACCTAATAATGCATTCAAAACTACTTATGCATCTTCTTTTGCACTAGCATTTGTTACTTTCCCAAGCTTGACTCTTGTTAAAGTATATTCTTCCATGTTCACATCACCTAATTCTTGTGGAGGTAGACCAATATCTACATAATTTTGACTTGACTTAATAATATGAAGTTTGGAATGAATTTTTGCCTTTTTCTTCCCCTTGGCTTTTGGAGGAACTGTCTCTTCAAGGTCAAGCTCATTTGAGGAGATCATTTGATTTTTGTGCTTTGACACTTGCGAGATTAGCCAAGGAGGCAGAACAACTATATTTCCTTCTTGATTTATTTCCAGCACTTGTGTAGTAGGTGCTTATATAGAAATAGATGCTATTGTGACAATAAGGTAGTATTTTTCATGATAGCATCAATAGATTGCAAACCTAGTGGATCCTACAAGGACTCATTCATGAATCTATTGAACTCTCCCTGAGAAGTGATGTCATATGACAAAGAAGATAGGCTCGGGATGGATGAAGGAGAACCTAAAGAAACATCAACAACTTGCAAGGTAGAACCTAAAGGAGGGGTAGAAAGAACTGATGATGTTGATGGAGGGACGAAAACCTTCACTGCATGCAAGGTTGATGTAGGAGGAGGTGAGGTAGGAAGAGGATGTGAAGGTGTATAAGGATTGGGATGAATGTACAAAATACTGGAAGTGATGGGCGATGATGTTAGGGGAAGATTCTCAATAATATTCTTATGAGGATACAATTGTTGTTCATCATCATGCCTTGGTTCCTCCTCTTTATCTTCTTATTATCCTTCTTCTTCAATAGACTTCATCTGTAGAATCTTCATTTCTAGAAGATTCTTCTGCTTCTTTTGCTTCTTCGCTTTCATTCTCTTCCTCTTCATCAAAGGATTTCTCTTCAGATGCATTCTCTTTTCCCTCTCTAAATGGTTGTTCTGATTTGGTGGCTTCCTCATCTTCAACTATTTGTGTATTTCTTTTTTTGACAGTAAATTTGATCTTGGGAACTTTTCGAGAAGAAGGATCAACTGCATGCTTCTGTTTAGTATGGAGTTCTTGCTGCTAACTAGTTTCTACTCCCGATATTTCTCCATTTTATTTTGTCTTGAAAGATTTCATTTAGAAGCCATGTTTATGCAACCATTTTGTTATGTTGTGTAAGATGAGAGCAAGCCTTTCTCTGATAGAGACACATTCCTTTTTAGACCATTGTATTGGAGGTAAGGGCCTCCTATAAATTTCATCTTCTTCATAAGAAGAGTTTAATATGTTGCTAGGATCCTTGAAATCCTCTGGTAGATTAGCTACACCAAGATCTTTGATCTGCTCTATCAACAATTTGCAAAAATCCCTTCTGCGGATGTCTTCTTCATCTCTACATTCCACCCATATGTATTCAAAATGGTAGACATGTCGATGACCTTTCTTTAGTTTCCTATTCACATCTCAGTAATCAAATTTAAATCTATATTTATATGTTCTTATAGTCATTATTTTCATTTTTGCAGCAACTGACTTTGCTTTTTGTACACTTTGAATAGTATATCTCCTAATTGTCTGTGGGAACTTGAAACCCGGCTTGTGAATTCTTTGGCATTCCTTGTGAATCAAGATCAATCGTCTGCATAGCTCCATCAATATCCACTTACTTGTGGGATATCTAGTTAACATATAGGGACACCTAGTATAGCAACTGACTCTCATATAGGTGAAAGTTGGAAACTGCACAAAGATACATCCAACCTTACTAACCACTTTGTAAGCTTCATTTGATACTCTTTTCTTTTCAAGAGTTGGGTCAAAAGTGAAAAGTAGGGGTGAAAAGAAGGCATTTGTGACTCTTCTGAAATGATGAAGACTTTCTCTCAATTTCAACTGATAATAGAACTCATACGCAGGTACAACATGTTTGTTTCCTTTGGTAGAAAAACTTGGAAATTACCTCATTACTGCTACAACATATACTAAATAGGAAGTCATGTAAAATTTTAAAGTAGTAGGCACATTGATCAATTGTTCATGGATTTCATCACTTATTTGGGTTCCCCTATCAATATGTACTTTCCTTCTCTTGATGATGCAAATGTACTCATACATCAAATCTTAAAAATTTCATGAAACAGGCAACCCTTTAACCCTACTTAGGAGAGTGATCATATCCCTAACATCCTCTTTTAAATCACTTCGAGGAAGCCCCTTAGGCCAACTTGAGATAGTAGGCCTTGGAGTTTTCAATCATTGGGTGTTAATCAATGTTTTAGCTTTATTGGGATCTTTATCATAGACCTCATGTGCTTGTTGAATTGAGATATTTGTATATTATTCCATGTGGGGAACACCAAAAACAATTTCAAAAAACTCAGGTTCTAATCTCATCATCACCTATCCTGAGGAATCCCTCACACTTCTATCATCTTGAATGTAATGAGATGCAACTTGGAGAACAAACTCTGTGTTATGAGCAACAGTTGGGAATGTAGACACCAAGTGCAAGTTTCTATAAAAAATGGATCTCAAATTTTCTTCTAATGGTTTGATCTTAGTTCTTTTTGTAAAATCCTCCAAGTCCTGATGACCAACTTTGGTGTCTTTGATTTCATCCACCTTCGAGAGCACAACAGTAGGCAGGAAGACACCCTGGTATTTATACTTCATCTTGCCTTCCTTTTTAGGAGGTGATGGAGGATTTTCTAATGTCATCTGAGAGTTCCAAGGCCAAGGAATGTCACCTTCAAAGATCACTTGATGAGAACTTAAGAAGAACTACAAGAACAATGAATCAGTAGATGTTAGGAGAAAATGCAGTATTAGAAAGAGTGAAGTGAGTAGGCAATTTGGAGCAACTAAAAATGAGCTATTTTACATGGAAAATGGAGCATGGGCAAAGAAATCAGGTTAAGAGCGCAAGCAAAGTGATTTTAGAGCATTAGAGAAGAAAACTAATTTTTGTGTAGGAGCGCTGAAAATCAACACTCCTACATCTTGAGATATTGATTTGCATGTAGTAGCATTGATTTTTCAGTGCTCCTACATGTGTTCAAAATTTTTGAAGTAAAAGTGTAAGGGTGCTATTTTTTATCACTAGTGCATGTGTGGGAAAGATTAAGTTCATGCTTGGGCGCTGAAAATTAGCACTCGAGCATGTCCTTCATTTTGCAGAGCAAGTGTACAAGCGCACTTTTTTAGTGCTTCAACATTTTGAGATAGTGATTACTCCATGTAGGAGTGGTGATTTTCACCACTTCTACATCTTGGAGTGGGGAAGATCATTGATGGAGAGGTGGATAATTTCACCGCTCTGACAAGTAAGAGAAAGTGGATTCAATGTTCGAGCAGTGAAAAATATCGCTCAAACATTCAAGGGAATGAGCTTATGAAAAAAATAGTGAAGGGTTCATCTTTTGTTCCGGTCAAAATCTATACCACTTCGAGAGGGAGGGAAAGATCTTATGAAAAAAATAACGAAGGGTAATTAATTTAAACATCATGGGGAAGAAAAACAAAAATGTGGAACAACTCAAAAGTAAAGCTATCAAAAACCCTAACAAAGAAAAAGATAAAACTATTGAAAACCTATAAGAAAAGGTAGCACCAAAAAATGACGATGAGGGAGAAAAAAAAGTGCATCTAGTAATCAAAGAAAAACCCTAGCTTAGATTCCCATAAAATATTTGTCTACAACTTCATTTGAAACCTGGAGGATGACTAGCGCTTGGAGGGAATGAGAAGGGTGGACTAAAATGAAGAAGATTAGCTCGACAATACCTTATCGAGATATGAAAAAGGGGTCATTAATGCAACTCAAGTTGTGTTAATTATGGCGGACATAATAGCGAAATACATGCACTAGCAATGAAAATCACTGCTTGTGCATGTAGGAGATGATGGAGCAAAAAGTGCACTAGCTGTGATTTTTACCACTTGTGCATTTTTTAGACTTGTTAACATGAGAAATGCACGAGCGGTGAAAATCACCACTTGTGCATTTCAGGCTGAGTAAAAATGTGTAGGAGCACTGAAAAACAGTTCTCTAACACTTGGTGCTAAATTTCTAACACAAGGCTCATGTAGGAGCGCTGAAAATCAATGCTCTGACATGAGTCAAAAATTGACTAACTCCCAAGGATTCAGAATTGATGAAAATATTCATTTCGAAGTTCTTTGAAAGACGAATCGGGGGGGGGGAATGCTCAAATGGACTGTTTGAGGCTTGGGACTATGCATTGAGGTGAACTGGAATTTGCCTCATTTTGCATGCTTGAAGTACACAGAACTACGAAATGGACAAGTTTCGTAGGGAGTTATCTCATAAATATGGAACAGCAGGATTCGAGGATAACACCTGGCTCCAGCTAGGGAGCTTCCATTAGTCATTCTTAGAAATTATTGAAGGGAGAAGAACTCTAGAATCAAGGCCTTTATCCATCCATTAGGCATAGATTCGGGCGATGAAAAAATAAGAAGACTAAAAAAGACTAAAAACAAAAAGACGTAAAGTCTAACATATTTACATTGAAAAATTGTTACCTCACTGTGTAAATAGCTTCGGATGTTGCCCACTGTGAGGAAGAGAGAATGGTGTTCCATCCTCGTATGCCAAAAGGAAATTGCTTTCACCATGTAGCTGACGAACTTTGAATGGACCGGTCGATAATGAATCAAACTTTCCATGCATACCTTTTAGTTCTCTTCACTTGTTCCATAAGAGAATGAGATCACCAATTTGAAAATCATGAGACTTGGCCTTCTCGTTGAAAATTTTCTTGACTTTTTCCTAATGCTCCATGATATGGTTAGCCACCTGAACTTGTTTCTCTTCCAATTCAGAGAGATACATTATCCGCTTATCGACTGAATTATCAAAAGTCTCATCATTAATGGCCTTAGCCAATTTGAAGGTTGGAAGTTCTAATGTTTTGGGAATTTTTGCGTTCAATCCATACAAGAGTTGGATTGAAGACATTCCAATTTCCCGCTTTGGAGTTATCCTGTCTGCCCACAAAGCATCATACAAACCTTTGTGCCACAAACGTTGATTTTCATCCACAAGCTTGCAAATTATGGTCACCAAGTTTTTATTGCTTGATTCAGCCTTACCATTACCTTGTGGGTAATAGTCAGATGAATGAGACAATGTTATGCCATATTCAAAATAGAACTCAGTCATCTCACTTGAAGACAAAGCAGAAGCATTGTCAGCAACAATTTTGTTCGGCACATTGAACCTGAAAATGATATTTTCTCTCAGGAAACTACATACTACTTTAGAAGTAGCATGCTTAGCTGGAATTGCCTCCACCCACTTGGTGAAGTAGTTAGTTGCAGTTAGGACATATGTCTGTCCCACACTTGAAGGTGGATTTACTGCACCGATGAAATCAATTCCCCACTACTGAAAGGGATCTTCAATAATAATTGATTTTAAAGGAAAATCTACCAACTTTGGCTTTCCTACAAACTATTGACATATTTCACATTTATGCACCCAAGAGTACACATCTTGAAAGAGTGTAGGCTACTAGTACTTTTCTCTTAGGATCTTGTGAGCAGTAACTGGCGCTAAAAAGTGTCCTCCACATGCTAAGTCATGATATGACTTCAACAATCTTTCCTGTTGTTCTTTATCAACACAATGTAAGAAAGTTCCATCCAATGCACGTTTGTACAAACCATTGTCACACAAGAAATTTTTTGTTGACTTTGGTTTGATGGTCCTTTTCTCCTTTGAATTCAAATGGTCAGGGCATTCCCCATAAGTGAGAAAATGGGAAATGTTGGAATACCACTAATCAGTAGTACTGACGAATAATAGCATTGAAAGTTCACTTGGATCTACCTGCTCTATCTCTAAAACTTCTCCATTTGGATTATTTTCAGCAATGAGTTGACACAAACCTTTCCCACGTATCAGCTTGGTAGGCTTGATGTCCAATTTTTATTCTTAAATCTTGGAAATCCAATTGCCTCTTTTCGTTCCAAACTCCTGTTGTGTTAAGATAGACTTAATGGTTGAATCTGGAACCAAGACCTTAACATGGCTATTAAGAATGTAGAGCCAAAAATGTTTAATAGCCTTAACCACAGTGAAAACATGTTTTTCCATTTGGGGATATTTCAATTCATAATTCTTTAGAGGGCAGCTCATGAATGCAATCGAGGATTCAAAACCCTCACTATTTTCTTGTACCAGAATTGTTGAATGCGTATGCTCAGAAGCATAACTATACATGATGAATTCCTTCATATACTCTGGACAGACTAATATTGGCACATGAGCAATAGCCTCTTTGATATCATCTAACGTAGCTTTTCCTTCTGACATCCAATGAAAAGTGGTAGTACCTTTCATCATATTAACAATATGATGATTCTTTTTTGCAAAATATGGAAGGAATCTTCATAGAAATTTTACTTTTTCAAAGAAGGAATGAACAACCTTCTTACTTGATGGCAGAGTGAGTGATTTGATACTTTTAACTCTTTCTGATTCAAACTTGATACCTTCTATGGACACCACGTGACCAAGAAGCTTACCTTCTGTAGCCCCAAAAGTTGACTTCTTGGGATTCAAGGAAGTACCATGTTGTCGACATCTCTCCAAGATTTTCCTTAGATGATAGAAATGTTCATGATGTTTCCTAGAAAAAAATATAAGATTATCAAGATATACTACAATGAAATTACCTAACACATCACGAAAAGCTAGGTCCATAGCACGTTGGAATGTGGCACCAAAATTTATGAGACCAAAAGGCATTTTGTGATATGCAAAGGTACCCCATGGTGTTGTAAAGGCCATCTTGTGTTGATCGCATGAATTGACTTCAATCTGGTTGTAACCAGAAAAACCATCTAGCATGGAGAGAATTGTAGACCCGGTCAGGGTTTGAAGAACTTGATCCATTACTGAGAGAGGATAACTATCTTTGAGTGACAGTTGATTCAGATTTTGGAAATCCACATAGATACGGATCTCACCATTCTTCTTATGAACGGGAACAATATTCGCTATCCATGTTGAATGATGGATAGGGAATATAATTCGAGTGTTTTGAACCTCCACAAGGATTGTTCCTAAAATATTAGGGTTATATTTCCTTTGCTTTTGTTTATAAGGAAATGCTCCAATCTTAAATGGAATGTCATGCTGCACCTCTTTTGGTCGGAAAGACTTTAGATCTTCATATGAGTATTTCCAAGACATCCATATACTCTTGTAACAACTTAGCAAACTGCTTTCTTTCTTCAATTGTGCAACACTTACCAATGTTTACCATCTTAGGATTTGTTTCATTTCCTAAGTTAATTTGTTCAACTTCATTAGTTGAATCAAAATCTGAGAGTTGTTTCTTGACATAGTGATCATGCTTATCAAAAAGTTTCTCAAGGGATACCAACCCTTTAGGAATTTTATTCCCTTTGAGTTGTAGGAACTCTTCGCTTGAAATTGGATCCATATCAAAAATAGATTCTTGATGTGGAGAATCACTTCCTTCAAAGTACAATTCATAAAAATAAATTTCCTTCTCCAAAAAGGAAACAATTTGATTATCGTCATTGAAAATCTACTAGTTTTCTAAATTGTCAAGAACACTTGGGCAGAAGACCAACTCAATAGTATAAGTGGAACCATGAAAATATTCATGTGGTATCAAGAGCATGGATGAGACTACTAACAAATCAACCCTATCATTATATTCCCTTGGAACTATAAATATATCAAAAGCATCAAATTCTTTAATGCAATTCCAAACAAAATTGTGATAGTGCCTAAGTATATCATTCTTTGTCTGGTACAAATTCCTTACCTGAAAAAATATCAACTTGACATCACCTTGTGCATGAATATTTTTGATACCTTTCTTGCGTGAAACTTGCATTCCTAATAACAAGGCTTCATATTCAAGAGTGTTATTAGTGTTGTGAAATTGTAATTTGAAATAGAAAGGGAACCTGTGGAAGAGCAACTGCCATTAAACTAGAGTAACCAAACACTATTTAGATCACCAAGACTGACAACATTAAAATTTGTAGCTTCATCATCTGATGAAGCTTCATGATCTGAGATAGACAAATCATTTGATGATGACTCATTTGTTGTTGAAAAAGACTCAACACTCTCCAACTCATGCCTTGTCGAAGAGTCAACGACTTCTTCTGTTTTCAAATAATATGTTCCAACTCTTGAAGACTCAAATAGAATTTGAGCCCTTGGATCATCAGATTGTGTCACTAAGAATTTTAACTCCCTTTCAAGAATCAATTTTTGCATTACGCCTTTCATAGGTATCCTGGCTTTAGACATGTCCATGTTGAGTTCACTGCCAACATCTTTACAAAAATTACGTCCAAGGAGAATTCCATAAGATGTTGGCATGTTAGCTACTAGAACTGTCATTTTGATCTTCTTTTTAGGATATGTGGAAAACGCATACTGTGCATCTTTGATCCATCCAATTAAAGGTACTTGTTTGTTTTCCATGGAAAAAAAATGGCTAAAAGTTTTTGTTAGATTCAAACCCAAGGCAGTAGCTACCTTGGTTGGCATCACATTGTCTGATGCGCCATAATCTATCACACAACTACTTAACTTAAAGCCATTAACTAGTAATGAAATAAAGAATGGATCAATATGTCCAGAAGTAATTGGAGGGGTAGAAACAAGATTATTTTGTGGCATCTTAGGATTTGGGACCATAGGGACATCAAGAGTTGAATATTTACTTGGAGTAATTCCTTTATCCTTTATGAACTTGACAAACCTGTCAGATTGGTCAGGATTTTCTTTAAGGTATTCAACTTCAGATTTGGACTTTTGTTTTCTTGGCATGATCAATAATGTCAAAAGTCTGGAAAGAATTTTGTAAAGTTGATGCAGTAACTTCTGCAATAGACTTAACAAAAGGTACACTAGTCTTAGGAACCGAGGGATTGGCTTTTGTAACAACAGGAATTGACGAGGGAGGAAGAGGGACACTTGTTTGTTTGTTGTGTTTTTTGGTTGCCAAGGCACGGGGGATCCTCTTTTTGCAATGGTAACTAGCGGCTTATCCTTTGTTGGTGGAGTGGCAACTTGAGGCTGATCAAATTGATTTTGTTGTTTCCATGTAAAGATAATATATGTGTTTGTCACTAATTCCTTTTCCTAAGATTCATTTTCCATTTGCAAATAGCCAATATTGAATTCGCTAGCTGATTCCATTTCTTCATCTTGAAAGAGATCAACACTTTCTTCCATAAGATAATTTGGCTGTGCATATTCATCTTGTTCAGCCTCATAGTATCTTGCAGTAGTGTTAGTAGGTGGAACTTCAAGTGCGAGTCTTCCTTGTGGTGTTGGAAGACAATTCTAATTTCTGTTTCCAACATAGTTAGGAAAATTCCTCCTTGGAACATCCTTATAAGTCTTGTTGTTGGAAACTTTCTTTTTCCAAGACAAAATTTTTTTTGCCAACCTTTGGACCATGGGATCAACAAAATTAGAGTTAGCATTAGATGTGTTAGCATTAAAAGCAAAAGATCCTGACACTTGCACCTTCTTATTTTTGGTATTCATCCTTATTTCTCCATCAAGGATCATGTCATCTTTGAGACTTCTAGCCTTTTTTTGAGTTGCTTCAACGTCGGCGAGAACTTCCCTACACAAGAAAAAACTTACTTTGGGGAGTTGTGTGTTGATGAAGAAACATTTTAAGTTATGATCCATTAGTCTTACCATCGTTGGGATCCTCATCACCATGAACTAATGCATGGGTTCATGAGCCTCTTTCTATATGGTCGTAAGCTGTGCTAGCAAGGCATGTGCATCTTCAACTAGTTTGAATCTTTATTAAAAATTAATGTGGAGAGTGTTCCAATTAGTGACCGAGGCAGCTGGAAGGGTATAAAACCATTCAACAACAACTCCTTGTAGATATTCAATGAAAATTATCATCGCTACATCTTCTTGTTCCACGCCAAGAACACCATAGATGACGTAAAAGGAAACAATGTGTTCATCGGGATGTTTATCGTCACCTAGAAACTTTAGAATATGCTTTCTCGAGACATGTGGAAGTTCATGCAAAGGTGCAACCAAATGGAGGGGACTGAAATAATTTCTCCAAGGTTCTACAGGTGGTGCAGCCATGATATGTTGCACAACAGGTGCTTGAACTAGAACTTTATGGAAGATGAAAGATTCACTCAGAAGAGGAGATCTTAGTCTTTGTGAAGGATAGCTTGCAGTTTTCTGCAATGGAGACCTTACTTGCAGAGGAGTAGGTGGATTATTATGTTGCAACAAGTCTTCAAAAATTGGATCCACTACTCCTTGAGCCCTCAAGCTTCATGTATAGCTTCTAATTTCCAGAATGTAGATTGAAAAAAGAGAGATATTAAAAATAACAATACACAAGATCACAATAAGATATTGGAAAAATTATTCACTTCAATCAAAAGCATGAGGCTTTAATTGCATTTTTCGTTCCCCAATGGAGTTGCCAAAAAACTGTTGGGTGAAAATTATGTAATCCCTTTAACAAATTACAAAACTTGATTTCAGCCACAACTGTGTGAGATACAATCTCTCCTCTCAGAAAGGGAAGGCACCCTTCTTATTGCTTATTGAAGCTAAGTAAAACTAACTAATTATTCACAATAATATACACTATGATTAAGAGATGGGGGTGTGTCACATTCATAATTCTCTCTTTTTTCAGAGAATATGTTTTACAATGCTTCACAGTTTTTAGTTCCTGATTCGATACAACTTCAAACTAGAAAAAAAAGCAGTAATTCCAATATTCCTATCTTATCAAAGCAAAGCTTAGGAATACCAGCATGATAACGATAAATGATAAAACAAGAAAACTCACGAAGACACAAAGTTGTTTCATAGATTTCACCAATGAATCCTTGAGATATGTAACCAATGTTGTATTAGAAGCACAAAGTCTTTTGGATACTCCATGATAGATCCATGAACAACATGAATAAATACAAGCACAAAGTCTTGTAGAGAATTCACCAATAGTATTCGATCAATATCATAAGTTTGAATATAAGAGTGCAACACAAAGTTACATGGATTTACTCAAAGCCCTTTAGATCTCAATCACTAATCACTGCCAACTTCAATCAAATCCGAAAGATAATCGATTCCAACACAAAGTTTGGTATGCAACTCACTTCTTTATTGATCAAAATAGATTCACAAAGATGAACACAAAGTTTCATGTATTTTCTTCTCAAATGGGCAACACTTTGTTGCAAAAGATAAAAGATAAAACATTACAATAGAATCCTCTCTTATTTATAGATGGGAGAGGAGAGCAAATTTAGGAAAATTAGAAGAGTGAATATAGGATCAAATCTAGGAAAAATTGACCTAACTATTTGACTTATTCAAAAATGTTGTCCATCATTATAGGAAAACATCTCTCTTTTACATGTAATTATATTTGTTAAAATGACATGTAAAATGTTGAAGACTATTTACATAAAGCATGAAAAATTCCAAAACTATCTAACACTAGAGACATAAGAAGTCTTGCTGGTTCCTTGCATTGGGCGTGGAAGTCTTCATATTTCTTCATTGTCTCTTGCAAGAATTTCTCATCCGAACCAACTATATAATCAACAATAGTATGAACTCTTGTGATTGATCTTCTTGCAGATGAGAAAATCTTCTTGTATCTATCCAGATTTGACTTGAGATTGTCCAGGGCAAGCTGTACATCACATATGGCATTCATTAAATCTTTTGAAAATATTTCATCTTCCACTTGTTCCATGATAGCTTCCTTGAACATTTTGGTAATCTCACTGACTGGGAGGAAAGTATTACCATCATTAAGGAGTTTACCCGGTAATTCCTCAATTCTATTCATCATGATGACATGATGTCCTTCGACATCTTCTTGTACCTATTGGATGTCCTCGATGAGAGATTTGATCACTTGTATGCGGTGTGTGAGAGATTCTCTTATTTCCACATACTTTTCCTTGTCGGGAATTACCCCAACTTTTATCAATTTACTCAAATTTGATTCTTTCATCTGTGACCAAAATGAAAGAAATCTTTCCATTTCTTTTTTCTCCTGGGAAAGTACATTTTCTTCCTTCTCAAGCTCTGATTTCAACCTGGCTATTTGAGAGGTCTTTTCATCTGCAACAATTATGAATTGTGAGCCTTGTTCTATTATTTCATCAATGAAATCATGAAACACTTTACCTTTGGAAACAAACTTCTCCACCTCTTATACTACTAGTTCTTCGAAGTTGACCATGGCCATCGGTTGTACATTCTCTCAAGAGCTCACTATCTTTCTCAAAACTGATGCATATTTCTCTGCTTTACCCTTGTACATATCTCTGGCCTGCTCCATTCTATTAAGTCTACCTGATAATGCATTCAAAACTACTTGTGCATTTTATTTGCACTAGCATTTTTTACTTTCCCAAGCTTGACTCTTGTTAAAGTGTAGTCTTCCATGTTCACATCACCTAATTCTTGTGTCCAAGTAGACCAATATCTACATACTTTTGACTTGACTTTTCAATATGAAGTCTGGAATGAATTTTGGCCTTTTTCTTCCCCTTGGCTTTTGGAGGAACTATCTCTTCAAGGTCAAGCTCATTTGGAGAGATCATTTGATTTTTGCACTTCAACACTTGCGATATTGGCCAAGGAGGCAGAAAAGCTTTATTTCCTTCTTGACTTACTGCCAACACTTGTGTAGCAGGTGCTTCTATAGAAATGGATGCTATTGTGACAATTGGGTTAGTATTTGTCATGATAGCATCAGTAGATTGCAAACCTAGTGGATCCTGTAAGGACTCATTCATGAATCTATTTAACTCTCCCTAAGAAGTGATGTCATATGATAGTGAAGATAGGCTCGGGATGGATGAAAGAGGACCTAAAGAAACACCAACAACTTGTAAGGTAGAACCTATAGGAGGAATATAAAGAACTGATGATGTTGATGCAGGGACGAAAACCTTCACTACATGCAAGGTTGATGCAGGATGAGGTGAGGTAGGAAGAGGAGGTGGAGGAGTGTACGAAATACTAGAAGTCATGTGCGATGATGTTAGGGGGAGATTCTCAATAATTTTCTTGTGAAGAGACATTTATTGTTCATCATCATACCTTGGTTCCTCCTCTTTATCTTCTTCTTCTCATTCTTCAACAAACTCTTCATATGCAAAATCTTCATTTCTGGAAGATTCTTTTGCTTCTTCGCTTTCTTTCTCTTCCTCTTCATCAAAGGATTTCTCTTCAGATGCATTCTCTTTTCCCTCTGTAGATGGTTGTTTTGATTCGGTGGCTTCCTCATCTTCTTTTCACATAATTAAATATTTTCCTAGGCTTGCGACCCTTAACTTCTGCATAATTCTTACATCTTCATTTCACATAATTAAATAATGTTAATTATTTAATTATTTTCTAAAGTCGAATGTCCTCTATTAATTAAATAACTTTAATTATTTAATTAATTCATCCTCTATTAATTAAATAAATTTAATTATTTAATTAATTTATTCTTACCTTTATTCTTTCTTGGTTAATTAAATAAACATTATTTATTTAATTACGTCGCTAATTAAATCTACCTTCTAGTAAATAATCATTTTAAATTATTTAATAATTCCTATCACACTTTCAACTATAATTAAATAATCATTTCAAATTATTTAATTATTCCTTAGCCTTTTCTCCATTTAATTAAATAAATCTTTATTTATTTAATTTAATCTTTAACTCTTGAATGTTGAATTAAATTATTATTTAATTCATAAAAAGATTTATCCATGGCATATTCCTTTGTGATTAGATAATCTCTTTGTTATCTAATTTGTCATTTATCACTTAAGTCTAGATATAATTACATTATTAAGTTATCTGGTGATTTAATATTTGATTGTCTTTAACAAACATACTTTTTATGTTAATCAATTCATTATCTAGATTTATTCTTATCTTCTACATGCAAACCTTTATTAATTAAATAACTTTAATTATTTAATTAATTCATTCTCATCTTCTATCGATTTTCAATGTTTATCTTACATGTGATCTTTATTCTTCTAGTTTCCACTAAAGATTAAATTATTATTTAATTATATCCCAACCATTTATGCTTTTTCACTCACACTAATTTAACCCTAATCTTAATGCATGTCACATCTTTTAATCATGATCTTTGATTTATCTTTGAATCTGAGCCGGTCATTCGAAAATCAATTTTCTATAAATTGGCTTTACCTTCATCATTATTACTCCTCTCAAAATCTTTATACTTTTTGGAAGAAACTTTAAGAATCTTCAATGTTTTGCTAATCATTATCAATAGGCCATATTTGCATACTTAAGAGAAATCTGAGGGCATCTTTACTACAACAAAATGAAGAAGTGCAATGAAGGTGATTCATGGAATAAATGAGAGTTTGGTGAGATCTTTCTTGTGTTTATGCTTTAATTCCATTGTTCTTTATTAGTAGTTTACAATTAGTTTAAGTTTATGCTTGTATTGCTAACTCACGATTTTCCTTGTGCTACATCTGGTGAACCTGACGTAAATGACAAAGTTTTTTGCAAATTTCGTATGAATTTTTGTGTTTTGTAGGTTTTTCGTATGTTTTTGATGCAATCACCAAGACAAAATGACACAATCGCCAATAACTTGAGCCGCATACGCTATTGTTGATAGCATGTGGCAAAAGGAACTTGATATTTGTTTTGCAGTTTTGTTTCACCAAGACCTAGAAGATAAAACTCTCGTTTGTCAAAGACTAAAATCAAAATTATTGATGAAATTTGATGCAAGATGCTTTTCGAAGATTAGATTTTTAAAATTGATTGTCTGAGTAGATCAGATCATGCTTTCATTTGGTGCTTAAAATAAATCATTATTCTCTATGTTTGGTGTGTTTGCACATTCTGTTAGCTTAGAACCCGATTTGATAACAAAAGTATCCTCTCCCCTTGTGCACTTGTGTGATCTTAGGTGTAAGATAAATTTTTATTAACTCCAGATCTGGACCTTCTTTGGTGAGAAAAAGTACTCACCCCAAAGTGACTCAAAATCAGTGATGAGCTAAAGCCAAGCTACTCTCGACCGATATACAAATTTTAATGATAAGGAAAACTCAGCATTATAGGACTTCCTGTAGACAAGCAAGTGATAGTGATTCCCTTAGTACCCTTGTGGTGTGTCAAAACTTGTAGAGCATAACCTTTATAGGCTAGGAAGCCTCCTTATCAGAGCTAATTTTGCCTCTTGCATGGCCTCCTGAATGAGTGTCCTTACTAAAAATTCATTTGTTTTTAGATTGCCAAAAAACCCTCTATTTGCTGGTACAGGAGGTCAAACCTTTGAAGCCATCCCACATACATGTGGTTATTAGTAGAGATGAAAAGGTTGTCATGGGAGATTCATGAGAACTCAAAGCTTGGCTGACCCAAGAAGTGAGTTCTATGTAAGGGAGAGCCAGTGTGGTCAAGCTTCTAATCATCCACTTTGAATAAGCACAGCTAAAGAAATCCAAGTGGGAATTCAACAAATATTACCTTTTCCTAACCATAGGATCATACTTGTCTATCTAAAGTTAAACAGTTTTCACATTGAAATCATACCAAAAACAAAGTGTTTTTTGACTATCCTTTGTTTTTTCCAAAATTTGATCAGAATTAGATTGAAATGAAATTGAAAACTTTTTCCAAAAATTATGTGAAAATCAAATCTTATTTATAAAAAACCGCAGTTGCTATTCCTGAAATGCATCTACTAAATCTGAACTGCAACTGCCATTGAAAAACCACATCTGTTAAATATGAACCGCAACTTTCTGTCAAACGACGCATCTGATACTGAAACCCACAATCATTTGTCAAACAATGCATCTGCTAAACTTAAACTGCAATTTCTTGACAATTAGACAAATAATTTTTACTGTCATAGCCTAAGGTCAAATAGTCAAAACCAGTCTCTGATTATCCTTTCACAGTGATGTCTAAACACAAACCACAAAGATGTTTTCATACTAGTCATCATTGCATCTATAGTGTCATTTAGTCATAGCAATAGTTATATCAGTTGCAAACCCTAGTTACATTTTAGGAGTCTTCATTATCGCTAGATTAATCAGACTTTTAGGATAGTCACCTTTGCAAATTTTAAAATAGTCCAACTTCCCATGCTTTGGATAAACCCTTGCTTCAACAAAAATTGTCATTGAAACTAGTCACTTGTCACACATATATTTTGTCATCTTTGTGACTCTTTCCAACTCATCTATCTAGTTTGGGATCTCACTTTATCTCTTGGTCTTAGTCTCACAAAAAGTCCCTTGACAAACTAAATTGAAGCCTTGGTTAAACTTTAGATGGTTGGTAACCTCTTTTTAAAATCTCCCAAATTTGATCACTTTAGCATACTTAGACATAACATAATCAAGCATTTAGAATCTCTTATATCCAATTTTTTTTTCCAAAAAAACCATAGACTAAATCATATAATTCATAGACATAGTTTTGCATCATTCCTATTTTGAGCATATCTTAAATGGTCGAAACAAGTTCCAAAAAGAAACAAAGAGAAATGGTTGATCCATAAGACTACATTAATCCATTCTCAAACATACCATCAAGGACATCAAGACCTCACAGAGCTGTACATGAAAAAAAATTCGCTAGAGACCCACAAGGATAGGGTTTTGTAGAAGACATAGACGTTGCTATCCAAGATTCAGAATTTGCATCTTTTGTAGATGAATGTTTGGAAAATGATCCTCCAAGATATCTAGCAAAATTTTTAGTAGAAGGTGCCACATTACCTCTTGGATTTGACATCCATACATTGAGGACTTCATCTACTCAAGGGACAAAAACCATGACATCTAGTGTCTCTATTTCTCAAATAACTACGGCTATACCATCTAGAATACCCACCCAAACTACCACAACAGTACATAAAACACCATTTGGTACATCGAGCATGACACAAGGCCTTAGTTTTTTTGCAAGAGCATCATCGTCAAATCATTTTGGCACTAATACCGGAAGTAAAAGGCCTAGAATTAGCATAAACACGACAAATGCTATACCACACATCAACACCGCTAGTGTCATTCCGAAAATAGGGGTTTTACAAACAAGACATATACCTACACTAAATCATAATCCGTCACAAAACATTGGGTTTCAAAACACTTAGATTGACCCCCAACAACGCAACCAACAAATCCTTGATATAAGTAGATGTTTTGAAAACACAAATGCAAGCCCTTCAACAACAAATGGACAACATGGCAATGTCTAGCAAACAAACCTTTTTAGCACAAGAATTATGTCCATGTCCCTTCGACAAAGATTTATACATGACACCCTTCCTGCATGGATATGTTATACCAAACTTGCCTAAGTATAATGGGAAGCGTAATCCTCTCGAACACATAAGGGAATTTTCCACAACATGCATGGATGTCACATATGACCCCACATATCTTATGAGACTTTTTGTGCAAACCCTCGTTGGAATAGCACTGGAATTGTTTTCTACAATTCCATATGGTATAAGTTCATGGGGTGAATTGGCTGAAAAATTTATTGAACATTTTTCCTTTAACATTGACAATGAAATCACAATAGCATCCTTATGTCACACTACACAAGATGAAGGAGAAAACTTTATCACCTTCTTCTAGAGATGGAGGAGTCTAACTAGTCGATGCCTTGTTGAAATACTTGAAAAGTATTCCTAGAAAACCTTAATCCAAAACTGAGAAGTGACCTAAGAGTACATTGTTGTAATTCTTTTGTGGAAGTAGTACAAAAAGGCATCATACTTGAGAAGGCTCTCATTGACAAAGGTGAAATTAAGATGTCAAATAGGAATACAAATGTTCAACACCAAAACAACCCTAATGACAGGAACAAATTTTGGTCTTGAAACAAGAACGTAACTAATGATGGCATTGTCGATGCTAAGACCCTACATGCAAGACTATTCATTACATTAAGAGGACACAACCCCTCTCATGACACACCCAATAGTGTTGATCAAATTTCTAATATTGTCCAAAATACACAACAACCACGACTGCAAAGGAGATTTCCAAAATGTGAGTTCACCCCCTAGGGGAACCCATTGAATCAGTCTTCAAAGAATTGATGAAACAAAAATTCATACAACTTCCTAAGCCAAGACAATACGATCTTGGACAATTTAAACCCTCTTGGTGGGATGACAATGCTTTTTGCGATTTCCACCAAACTAAGGGACACAGTCTACAACAATGTCAATAGTTGAAGAACATCATACAAGATCTTGTTGAAAACAGAACCATAGAAGTCAATGGTTAAAAATATACCACAAACAGTGACCACAAGGTCTTTACACATCCATTACATGACAATGGAAAAGGAAAAGCCTCCAGTTTGGGAAATAAGATCAATACCTCGGCTAACTATGCTAATGCCAAGTATGACTATAACCAAGGTACAATCATAAATCACATTTGAGCCATTGATGGACAAATCAACACCATTACCATAAAGAAAAGTATTGAATTTGTTGTCAACACTTGCTGAACTAAGATAACCATCCCAGGTTCTCCATCATAGCAAAACCATAGTCCTCCAAGTCTTAGTACAATTTACTTGACCAGTTGGGGAAGACCCCAACATAAATTTCTATCTTGGAACTGTTGACTATATCACCCGACCATCGAGCCATCTTAGACAAAGCTTTGCAAAGAACGATTGTCCCCACCAAATTAGATGTCAATTGTTTCCAAGAGATGGTAGGATACCTAACCAACTCTCATCATGCTACCTTATCTGAACAAGATTACTCAACTGAGAAGACAAACCATAATGACCCATTACACCTTGAAGTTCTTGTTTGTAAAATAAAAGTTAGACGAGTCTTGGTAGATGAAGGAGCAAGGTTGAATCTTTGCACCTCTAAACCGATTAAGGAATTAGGTTTCTTAGAGGCATGTGTAGAAACTACTAAGAGTATTATCATTAAGGCATATGATGATGAAGAAAGATCACATAAAGGAGTTGTGACACTCCCTATTAGAATTGGCCTTGTGGTTATGGATACTAACTTCCAAGTCTTGGATCTTGTCCTTTCGTACAATCTTTTATTGGGTAGACCATGGATACATTCTATGAAGGTCGTACCTTCCACTTACCATCAATGTCTTAAATTCCCATACAATGGAACCGAGATCATGATAGATGGTGATCCTGATCCTTTCCAATATTGCACTAGCCTACACAGAATACCACAACGACAGGTTCCTGTTAATTAGGAGGCATCATCATCCAAATCATCCCAATATGTTGATCCATCCACTCTTTCCAAAGCATCTACATCCCAAACACCATCTTCCACTCTTAAGGTTGAGATCCAAGATAAGGTTTGTGGAGAATATCACATGAAAGAATCTTATTGTGTCAGTCAGTTTGTTCCTCCTAAATCATATGGTCTACCAACATCATATAGGAGACAATCTATTGTCATAGTAAATGTCCCTCCCTCAATGACTTTCACAAAATGGGGAGAGTTAAGTAGAGAAGCTATGTATCAAGAAGATGTGAGACCTTGGTTATATAGAGAAGACAATGAAGACCCTCCTCCACTTGTTCAAATACCTACAGATCAATATGCAAAAGTTTTCATGATAATGCAAAGCAAAGGATATGATAGACATAGTGGGTTAGGGCTACATCAAAATGGGAGGACTAAACCCATCATTGTCTCTCAACAAACAAAAGGCCTAGGGTGAGGGTTTCAATTGATTAAGATTGGCATTCCTAGTACCTCGACACCACCACAAGAGGAAGTAAGCACTTCTGAAGATATCAAGACATTCAATGAACCATATAACCCATTCCACTGTGATTCACTTAACTCAAATGAATATAAGTGGGATTCCCTCTCCTCCACCACCTTCATGGACCTAGATAAACTATTTGGGGAACTTGACCAAATGCTTAATCCCTCACCAAATCCACCTGATTCCCATCCTCAAACATCCTTGAAAAAAGAAGAATGGATCAAAAATTACTATTGGGAATCCCTTGATCTTGTCTCTTGGGAACCTAACGAACCCGCTTTTGATGACCAAACCTTTGTAGTGGGCCCACCTCAGAATCTACTTGTCCCTAAGAAAAATAATAAGGAAGAAATTATAAGAAACTACTGTGACCATGTTAATAGGTCTATCCTCACCCTATCAACCTCTAACTTTGATAATTCTAATGATGAAATGCCCCTCATATATCCCCAACTTATCGATTATGATCAACAAGACACCCCCATCTTAGATACATTTGAGAATGACAAAGCAATAGATGAGTTCATGGGACTATGAGAAGGCATACCTAGTGGTGATCATAAGGTTGGATTTACCATAGACTTGGATAACATGGATTATTTTGGGGATTCTGTTCACCCCTCTAGTCACAAAAGTAAGAAAAACAATGGAAAGAATAAAAATGACGAGTCCCTAGGTGAAAATTGAAAGGTTCCTTTGGATGATGAAAAAGTAAAAATAAAGGACGCATCTAAGGACAAAAACCTCTCTAAGGCACCCAAGGATTGAGGGTTGAACATTCTCCTAGTTGCTAAGGAAAAGTCACCAATGTTAGTTGAGGAATATGTGGAGATCAACATAGGCACTGAAGATAATCCTCAAGTAATTTATTTTGCGACATCTTTGATAGAGACAAAGCAACCAAAGTTTCATGACTTCTTCACAAAAAGACAGATCAACTTTGCATGGTCATATGTCGACATGCCTGGACTAGATCTTGACCTTATATTACATCATTTTCCATGACAACTAGGTGTTAAGCCCGTGAAGCAGAAATTGAGGAAAATGCACCCACAAATTGCTTTATTAGACAAAGTTGAACTAAAGAAACTGTTGGATGTCAGCTTTATCAGATCAATTGACTATGCAGAATGGATATCCGATCTTGTGCCAATAATGAAATGAACAAGGGGAATTCGTATCTGTAAAAACTTTAGAGATATAAATAAAGCATGTCCTAAGGATGAATTTCCTTTCCAAACATTGACATGATTGTGGACCTAACAACGAGATATGAAATGTTATCCCTCATGAATGGTTTCTTGGGATACAATCAAATTAGATCACACCTAAGGACCAACACAAGACAACTTTTACATGTCTATGGGGAACATATTGTTGGAACACCATGCCTTTTGGACTCAAAAATGTTGGAGCTACCTACCAACGTGCCATGACAACCATATTCCATGATCTTGTACACACTCTCATGGAAGACTATCTGGATGATCTAATAGCTAAATCATTGACAAGGGTTGATCACTTATAGGTCCTAGATAAGATTTTTCAAAGACTAGAAGAATACAAAGTGAGGCTAAATCCAAAAAAATGTGTATTTGGTTTGCAATCAGGAATTTTTTTAGGATACATTATTTCTAGATGAGGCATTGAAGTGGACCCAATAAAAGTGAAATCTATAATGGACATGCCTCCACCAACCAACATAAGTAAACTAAGGACACTACAAGGGAGACTACAGTCTACCAGATGATTCATAGTGGAGTTAGCAGATAAGATACATCCCTTCCAACATTTACTCAAAAAAAGGGTACCGTTTGTAAGGATAAAAAATGCCAAGAAGCTTTTCAAAAGATCAAGGATTACCTACTTACACCACCAGTGCTAATGCCACCTACAGATGCATGACCTCTGATACTCTACATTTCAACAACCACATCAATGCTAGGAGCCTTACTTGCACACAATGATAATGAGGGCCATGAAAGAGAAGTGTACTATATCGAATGTACTTTGGTTGTATATGAGCTAAATTACAGTCACATAGAATGTGATTGTCTTGTAGTAGTTTTTGCTACTCAAAAACTTAGGCACTACATGTTAAACCATAAAAAAAATTTGGTCACAAAGATAGATCCTTTGAAGTATCTCCTAAGTAAAGCAAACATTAACAGGTCGACTAGCTAAATGGGTAATGATACTCAATGAATATAATATCTAGTATGTAGAAATAAAAGCTATAAAGGGACAATTTATTACTGACCAGATGGCAGATGCACCAATTAAGGTAGATCATCCTCTCATTGTATATTTTCTTGATGAGTTCATCTTCACCATTGACACAAGAATGACATAGAAGTTATAATTTTATGGGTCCCACACAAATAATGGTTCAGGAGCAGGCATACTATTTTTCACACCACAAGGTGACACTATTCCTAAGTCATTCAGAATTGATTTTCCATGCACCAATAACATAGTAGAATATGAGGCTCTTGTAATAGGATTATGAATGGTAATCAAATGGAAGATTAAACACTTACAAGTTTATGGAGACTCTCAGCTAGTAGTCCGACAAGTTAATGATGAATATGAAACTAAAGATGAGAAGCTTGCCCATACAAGCGGATGGTAGATAGTTTTAAGCAATATTTTGACTGTATCAAATTTCATCAAATACCCCACATTTAGAATAGGGCATTAGATGCTATGGAAACCATTGGTTCACTCTTGGATATACCTATCAACATGCCTAATTTTGAGTTTTTGGTAGAACAACTTTTGGTCCCTGCCTTTGACATCCTAGATTCTGCGATAGTGTGTGAACTTGTTGGTCCCACTTCCCCTTGGTACAAAGACATATATGACTACCTTCATGCCAAAATCCTACCCCTAGACCTCTCAAACAACTAACATAGGATATTTATCCGTAAGTCTTCCAAGTATACCATTATCAGAGATACCCTTTATAGACGTTCCCTAGACAATACCTTGTTGAGATGTATCGATGCTGAAGAAGCATAAGAAACCTTACGTGCGGTACATGAGGGTATATGTGGATCCCATTCTAGCAGTCCCACCTTAGCTAAAAATATTATGAGACTAGGCTATTATTGGCCTACAATGGAAAAGGACTCATATGTCTTTGTGAAGAAATGTCGACAATCTCAGATTCACGGAGACTTGATACATGCACCAGCACAAGAGCTATGCCCAATAACTTCACCATGGCTCTTTTCCCAATGGGGACTTGACCTCATAGGTAAGATACATCCTACATCCTACATCCTCCAATAGCCATAAGTTCATCATTATTGTGATTGAATACTTTACCAAGTGGATTGAATCCATTCCTATGACCTACATTATCGACATACAAATTTCTAAGTTTATCCTTAACTACATCATTTCTTGGTATGGTGTTCCTTAATCCATAATCATAGATAATGGCTGGCCATTTAAAAACTAAGAAGTCTGCCACCTGTGCTAAGAATTCCATATCCAACACCACTTTTCTACACCATATTACCCATAAGGTAACGACCAAGTTGAGGCATCTAACAAAACAATCATCAGAATCCTTAAAAAGACTGTCAATGATGTTGGTCATGACTAGCATTTACAGCTTAACCTTGCACTATGGGCCTACCACACAAGCATCCACACTCCCACCGATTCCACTCCATACTCCTTGGTATTTGGTTATGAAGCCATCTTGCCTATTGAGGTCAAAATTCCTTCCCTAAGGGTATCTTTGAAATGGCATATTGATGATAAAGAGTACCATGTGTCAAGACTGCATAAGCTAGAGTTTTTGGATGAACGAAGAAAAAATGCACTAGATCATCTCCAAGCATATCAAAACCATCTTCATCGTAGCTATAACAAGAAATTCTTGAGTCGACATTTCAACATTGGTGACCTAGTCTTAATGGAAAATACAAAGAATCAAATAGAAAGAGAAAAACCAAGCAAGTTTGAACCAAACTGGTTAGGGCCTTACATGGTTATAGAAGCCTTTGGATTAGGAGCATATCAACTCTCTACCCCTGAAGGAGAACCACTATCAATTCCAATCAACAACCTTCATCTAAAGAGGTTCTATACATAGCTTCTGAGAACCTTATCTTAATCATGAAAAATACAAAAATTACAAAAACAAAAAAAATCATTACCTGAATGAAAAGCTAGCAAACAGGCATCTTTGTAACACCAAGAAGATTGAAAAATCAACAAAATAGTAAAGAGAAATAATTATTTCAATAGTGAAAACCACTTCAGTGGCACTTTGGATAAGTACCATGGTGAAAACCTAGCAAACAAGCACCATGTTTGGTCGACTTTGCTCCTTTTTATACCATCATTCCAATCTATTTTTCCTATCATGACACCTATAATAAATGGTTGTCCTTTCCATAACTTGGAATGATTGACATCAAGTACACTCCACATCCCCATTCCATCCTATTGGTCTTATACGTCCCGACTGGGGGCAAATACTCGACCTACATCATTTGGATCTCACAAATGCTGTTTTGACATCATAAAATGTCTTGAAAAATCCAAAAACATCATAAAATATCTTGAGAAAATCCAAAAAAATCATAAAATGTCCTAAAAAATCCAAAAACATCATAAAACCTAAAAAAAAGATAAAAAAATCAAAACATGTCAAAATCCAAAAATATTAAGATATCATTCAAAAAAATCCCAAAAATAGAGTCAAAGTCAGTTGAGTCAGTCAATCCTTGTCATGTCAAACTACATTGCCTCTGCGATTGGACGTAGGCAAGGCCATCTGTCGATGTGCCCCCAAGGAATTAGGTCAGTCTTTCTAGGTTTGTCTGTATAAAATCATGACTCAATCCTTAGCCTATAAGACAAAGTCAATGGTCATGTTCAACTACAAGGTCTCTACATGTATAACATAGGCAAGGCCATCAATCGATGAGCCCCTGAGGCCGCACTAGGTCAGTCCATTAGGGTTTATCACATTCACTATCACACACGTTAGATATCATCAAGTTAAGTAAATATTTTTCAATCATTCTGTCAGTCAAAGTCTAGTCAAACTATGAGGTCTGTGTGTGTATAACGTAGGCAAGGCCATCTATCGATGAGCCCCCGAGGCCGCACTAGGTCAGTCTTGTAGGGTCCATTGTGTCAATCAAAAATAAGTTGGACATTGTCAATCAAACACAAACAATGGTCAAAACATCAAGACAAGTCACACATCAACAAGGCACACAAGTCAATAAGGTCATCAAGCCAAACCAGAAAAGTTTCTGAAACACTAAAACAATCAACCTATGTCTTAAATAAGATGTGTCCTTCTTGACAATAGAAATTATCATTCAGTCAAGCATTATCATTGCCTTATACAGGTGGTCAAATGATCAAAACTAGACTTGACGTCTTATACGATATGTGTCTTTCTAAAAATAGGCTTTATCATTACCTTATGTAGGTGGTCACATGATCGAAACCAGACTCAACATCTTATACGATATGTGTCATTCCTTAAGTCAGGCCTTATCAAACAAACATATTATCAATCTTCTAGACAATCAAATAACAAACAGATCAAAATTTGGCAAATATATTTTACTGTCTATTGACTTTATGGCTTGTTTTGTCTTATCTTTTAATTTGGCTTTGTCTTTGAGTCTGGTTACTAGCTTTCTCGAGGATGTCCCATGAAGGATTTAGAGAAGCAAGGATGTCTCAGGACTCTTTTTTCTTTGACTATTATCCATTTGCTATCATTTGGCTTTATCTTTGAGTCAAGTTACTAGCTTCCTCAAAGATGTCCCATGAAGGATTTAGAGGAGTGATGATGTCTCATGACTCATCTTTTATTTGATTGTTGTATGTGGTTTGTCTTGACAAAAAGACGGGCAATTTTTCCCGTACTATGAGTTAGGACACTCCTTGTCTGCGACTGTCTATTTTTTGCAAGTGGATGACTTTGTACACCTTGATCTATCTCATATCATGGTGTTTATTATCCACTTGTATCATTTAACACCCAATGATGATTAATGCAAGGCCTTTTATGATTTGGAAAAATGTTAAAGATTTCAAATACTAATATCCATATTTTTTGGGCTAACATATCTTCTTTCCTACATTATGACGAAGTCCTGTGACACAAAAAAAATAAAGTACCCGACATATGAATTCATGTTACAAATATCATTTAGACATTGCCATACATATGTACATATTAAATCATCCATATATGTTGCATTTGAAAAAGACAAAAAAATATACACATTTATCGCATCTAGGAGTCCATGGCATGACATGCATTCACCATCATAAACTATATAGCATATTATAATAACAAATACATTCACATGACATTGTACATATTAAAATCACATTGCATTTCATCATGATAAACATAGTATCCATACATGAAATCCATAATACCATAAAAGTAAATGCATACATATCATAAAGTAAATATCGACATCCATAATACATGCATAAATAGACAACTACATATAAAGCACTGCATATCATATAAACTACCGCCAAAAATAATATATATATCTCAAAAATGTGTGTCATAGTACAATGTCATAATGTATCTCCCATAAATAAGAGCTCGTAGGCTCAATGGATACACAATATATATGTCAAAATACACAAGCCACAATGGTTCTATCCACTACTACCATGCTACCTAGTGCTTTGACTGCTACTCTCGCCTCTGCTAGATCTGTTGTGTGATCATTTGCTATGAGACCAACCACTACTCAGTGCCTCTGATGCACTCAATGCTTTGTTCTTAGGTAGGACTGTTGACTCATATAGATTCCTATAATACTACTCTCTCCTCCCTGCTCTGAGGAGTGCCTATGTTGTGTCAATAGTTGTACCTATACAATCGACTACAAAATCAATAACCCTCTAATCCACCTGCTGAGCACGGATCACTCCACTATCCCTCTCCATCTATAATATGTCTCTCTCCACCTACATACCATCCCTCTCTGCTCGTAGGGACTATACCTCCACCTCCAGTGCCTATACTTTGGCTTGTAATCTGGCCATCTCCTCATCTTTATCCCCAGAACCACCCCTAATGGACACATCCTCATATCCCTCCTCCCCAAATATAATCCTCTCATGGAGGATGTGCTCCTCCTCACCCATATCCTCCTCTGGCTACTCCTCATGTCCCCCAACATCTAACTCCATGGTAGCCACAACAACTAATACCTCCAACTCCTCCCTATCGCCCTCCTCATGCTCCTCCTCCTATCGCACCTCCTTCTATGTCTCCTCTTTTCGCTCCTCCTCATGACCCTCCTCCTATCTCTCCTTCTCCTCCCCTCCTCTCAGATAGGAGAAAGTGATCTCCTCCTCCTCCACAGTCTCTGACGAACTCTCCGCCCATCACCTCCTCTCCCACCCCGACCACCATCACCACCATCTCTATTATCTCCACCATTATCACCCTAACCTCCACCATCCCCTTGGCCACCATCACCTCTACTTCTATCCCCACCTCTCCTACCTCAAGGATCCCGTCCTCGTCTTACCACCAAGGCAAGTTGGTTAGGATCTATCAAAGGAGTAGGCCTATGTATTCTCCACCAAGCATCGTACTCGAGAGTGGTCTCAACATCTACTACTCCTCCCCTCCAAACCCACTATTGTTCCTACAATATGTCAATGGAATACTCTATTGTATCCATTGCAATCATCAACCCCCAAGGTGCAACCTCTCTAGATGAATGTACAAATATTGCCAACCCACGAGGCTCGCCCTATTGCTCTCTGAATTATCAGAGTACCCAATCTGGCAGATACATCTCAATAATGTGAATGGATTGTACAATCCTCCCAATCAGATATCTCTCCTTCCTACACCATGCCAGATGCTCATGCTCATCTGGCCATTTAGGACTATCCATGTATGGCCTCCAAATAAAATTGACAAGTGTATCCAGCCCATGTCTCCAATAACCAATGTCACCCACACGTGTCTGTGTCATGAATTTGACATACATATATACATATGGTGTGGTAGTCTCCATATGCCGATCAACTGGTGTCCGAAACATGACAATGTGCTCCCAAGCCCAGACCATCAAAAGTGTGACCTCGCAACTCATAGACTATCCTCATCTATATACTTGATATCATGTAGCTGAAAATATACCATAGATAATAAGCATGGACCCCATGCATATACTATCTCCCTAGCCAACATACCCACAAGCCTCTCACCCCATCCAACTAGAAAACCATGTCCTCGCTGGTTAGGGATCACTATCCCATCTATCATAGTGCATACAATGTAGTCAAATCTCTCATAACAAGCAGCCAGTGTCTTCCATATAATCTCATATCTTTCAATACCAAGCTGAGCTATATCATCATATACATATAAGTCTATCAATGCTCGATATCTTACTCTGGGATCATATCTCACTCTCTCTCCCCAGATAGGTAATCACAAAATCCTATATACATCCTCTAAGGTAATAGTCGCCTCTCCTATAGGCAAATGAAAAGATGATGTCTCTGAATGCCACTGCTCAGCGAGTGCAGTCAACATACCTCTATTTTCCCTAATGAGGGGCATGGACACCACATGATACAAGCCAAGTCTCCACAACCGATGCCTCTCACTGCTAGACATCTGACTCCTCAATCTATAGGTCTTAGGTGGTCAAGACTCTCTGGTGTAAATCAGATCTAAATGAACCTGTCATCAACATCATAACCACTATGTTAGTAACTTTTGCACATGCCATAAAAAGTAGGTTAAATCAAACCTAGGTTGAATTTTTTTGCTAGTCAATTGTGTTGCTTAATTTCAAATGTGTCATTCTTTCTGCAATTGCGGTGCACATTAACATATGCGTCGTGGCAGAACAATTGTGTCAAACCCTTAAATCAATTGTGAATCACTACAATAATTGTGCCACTTATGAGCAATTGCAACACACAATTTTGCGATTGTGCACAATCACAGACAATTGTGTCATGCATATGCGGATGCGATTTACCACCCCGCATATGCGTAACATATTCACAATTGCGTCATAAAATTCAAATTCCCTAACCTACCCTAGGCGAGATTGCAAAAATTATGTCATTTTGCATGAAAATATGTACAATGCGAACTCATTTATGGATTTTGTCGTGTGACGCAACTGACTGACAAAATTAAATACTACCTAGAAATGCATGAAAATAAAAATTGACCAAGTAGGTTCGAAGTGACTTACTGGATCTCTTGTGCCCTCTGACTGCTTGAATGTATGAACTCTATAGGCCCTATGCTCGCAGAAAGGAACTCGCTCCATCTTAAGTCAGAGCTCCAAATCTTCAAGTTTCAAAGTGCAAAATGAACTCAAATTTTCCAAATTGCTATTTATACCCCTATCAAAATTAGGGTTTTTTACCCTAGGGTTATAATTGGAGGCACTTTTTGTCATGTTTGAAACACTATCAGACGCTCTAAACTTCACGAAAATCAAAACCGACTTCACCATCGCTTTTCTGGCTATCAAATTAACATATCGAAACAATTTTTAAATTTTTTGAAAAAATTGTAAATTTCTTTTGAGTTGGCACACCTTATCCAACTATCACTGGGGCATGTTTTGATGAATTTTATTTGACACAATGTGATAAACAACGTCATATCAAAGAGGGGCAAATTGTAGACACCAAATATTGTCCTAGGCTTGTGACCCTTAACTTCTGCATAATTCTTACATCTTCATTTCACATAATTAAATAATGTTAATTATTTAATTATTTTCTAAAGTCGAATGTCCTCTATTAATTAAATAATTTTAACTATTTAATTAATTAATTCTTACCTTTATTGTTTCTTGATTAATTAAATAAACATTATTTATTTAATTACGTCGTTAATTAAGTCTACCTTCTAGTAAATAATCATTTTAAATTATTTAATAATTCCTATCACACTTTCAACTTAATTAAATAATCATTTCAAATTATTTAATTATTCTTTAGCCTTTTCTCCATTTAATCAAATAAATCTTTATTTATTTAATTTAATCTTAAAATCTCAAATGTTGAATTAAATTATTATTTAATTCATAAAAAGATTTATCCATGGCATATTCC
Source organism: Sequoiadendron giganteum (assembly GCA_007115665.2). Taxonomy (NCBI): domain Eukaryota; kingdom Viridiplantae; phylum Streptophyta; class Pinopsida; order Cupressales; family Cupressaceae; genus Sequoiadendron; species Sequoiadendron giganteum. Next base: position 285,070,012 of record CM021107.1, on the reverse strand, counting down.
TTTATGATTAGATAATCTCTTTGTTATCTAATTAGTCATTTATCACTTAAGTCTAGATATAATTACATCATGACTACCTTTAATAGATAGACTTTCTATGTTAATTAGTTCGTTATCTAGATTTATTCTTATCTTCTATGTGCAAACCTTTATTAATTAAATAAATTTAATCATTTAATTAATTTATTCTAATCTTCTATCTATTTTCAATATTTATCTTACATGCGATCTTTATTCTTCTAGTTTTCACTAAAGATTAAATTATTATTTAATTTAATCCCCACCATTTATGCTTTTTCAGTCATAGTAATCTAACCCTAATCTTAACACATGTCACATCTTTTAATCATGATCATTGATTTATGTTTGAATCTGAGCTGGTCATTCGAAAATCAATTTTTTATGAATTGGATTTACCTTCATCATTATTACTCCTCCCGAAATCTTTATACTTTTTGGAAGCAACTTTAAGAATCTTCAACATTTTGCTAATTGTTATCAATAGGCCATATTTGCATACTTAAGAGAAATCTGAGGGCATCTTTACTATAGAAAAATGAAGAAGTGCAATGAAGGTGATTCATGGAATGGATGAGGGTTTGGTGAGATCTTTCTTTTGTTTATGCTTTAATTCCATTGTTCTTTATTGGTAGTTTAAGATTAGTTTAAGTTTATGCTTTTATTGCTAACCCATGATTTTTCCCTGTGCTAAAATCATACCTTGGTTCCTCCTCTTTATCTTCTTCTTCTCCTTCTTCTTCAACATACTCTTCATCTGTAGAATATTCATTTATGAAAATATTCTTATGCTTCTTCACTTTCATTCTCTTCCTCTTCATCAAAGAATTGCTCTTCAGATGCATGCTCTTTTCCCTCTATAGATGGTTGTTTTGATTCGGTGGCTTCCTCATCTTCAACTATTTGTGTAGTTATTTTTTCGATAGTAAATTTGATCTTGGGACCTTTTCGAGAAGAAGAAGGAGCAGTTGCATGCTTTTGTTTAGTATGAAGTTCTTGCTGCTCACTAGTTTCTACTTCTCCCTCTGATTCTATCTTGAAAGATTTCATTTGGAAGCCATGTTTATGCAACCATTTTGTTGTGTTGTGTACTTGATGGGAGAAAGCCTTTCTCTGATAGAGACACTTTCCTTTTTAGACCATTGTATTGGAGGTAAGGGCCTCCTAGCAATTTCATCTTCTTCATAAGCAGAGTTTAAGATGTCGCTAGGATCTTTGAAATCCTCTAGTAGATCAGCTACACCAAGATCTCTAATCTGCTCTACTGCTAGTCTACGAAAATCCATTCTACAGATGTCTTCTTCATCTCTATATTCTGCCTATATATCTTCAAAATGGTAGACATGTCAATGACATTTCTTCAGTTTCTTATTCACATCTCGGTAATCAAAGTCAAATCTATATTTATATGTTCTTATAGTCATGATTTGCTTTTTTGCAGCAACTAGCTTTTCTTTTTGTACATTATGAATAGTATATCTCCTGATTGTAAATGGGAACTTGAAACCTATCTTGTGAATTCTCTAGCATTCCTTGTGAACCAAGATCAACTGTCTGCATAGCTCCATCAGTATCCACTTATCTGAGGGATATCTGGGCAACATGTAGGGACACCCAGTATAGCAACTGACTCTCATATAGGTGAAAGTTGGAAACTGCAAAAGGATACATCCAACCTTACTAACCATTTTGTAAGCTTCATCCGATACTCTTTTCTTTTCAAGAGTTGGGTAAAAAATGAACAGCAGGGGTGCAAAGAAGGCATCTGTGACTCTTCTAGAATGATGAAGAATTTTTCTCAATTTCAATTGATAATATAACTCATACATAGGTACAACATGTATGTTTCCTTTGGTAGACAAACCTAGAAATTTCCTCATTATTGCTGTAGCATATACCAAAGAGGAAGTCATGCAAAAATTTAAAGTAGTAGGCACATTGATCAATTATTCATGGATTTCATCACTTATCTAGGTTCCCCAATCAATATGTGTTTTCCTTCTCCTGATGATGTGGATGTACTCATACATCCAATATTGAAAATTACATGAAACATGCAACCCTTTAACCCCTCTCAGGAGCATGATCATATCCCTAACATCCTCTTTGAAATCACTTCGAGGAAGCCCCTTAGGCCATCTTGAGATAGTAGGCCTTGGAGTTTTCAATCATTAGGTGTTAATCAATATTTTAAATTTATTGCGATCTTTATCATAGACCTCATGTGCTTGTTGAATTGAGATATTTGTATATTGTTCCATATGGGGAAAACCAAAAATAATGTCTAAAAACTCAGGATCCAATCCCATCATCACCTATCTCAAGCAATCCTTCACACTTCTATCATCTCGAATGTAATGAGATGTAACTTGGAGAACAAAATCTGTGTTATGAGCAACAGTTGGGAATATAGACACCAAGTGCAAGTTGCTATGAACAATGGATCTCAAATTTTCTTCTAATGGTTTGATCTTAGTTCTTTTTATAAAATCCTCCAAGTCTTGATGACCAACTTCGATGTCTTTGATTTCATCCACCTTCAAGAGCACAACAATAGGAAGGAAAACACCCTGGTATTTATACTTCATCTTGCCTTCCTTTCTAGAAGGTGATGGAGGCTTTTCTGATGTCATTTAAGAGTGCCAAGGCTGAGGAATGTCACCTTCAAAGATCACCTAATGGGAACTTGAGAAGAACTACAAGAATAATGAATCAAAAAAATTTAGGAGAAAATATAGTATTGAAAAGCGTGAAGCGAGCATGCAATTTCGAGCAACTGCAAATGAGCTATTTTTCACGAAAAATGGAGCATGGGAAAATAAATGAGGTTTAGAGCGCAGGTAGAGTGATTTTAGAGCATTAGAGAAGAAAACTACTTTTGTGTAGGAGCACTGAAAATCAACGCTCCTACATCTTGAGATATTGATTTGCATATAGTAGCACTGATTTTTAGTGCTTCTACATGTATTTAGAATTTGTGAAGTAAAAGTGTAAGGGTGATATTTTTTAGTGCTAGTGTATGTGTGGGAAAGATTAATTTCATGCTTGGGCACTAAAAATCAGTGCTCGAGCATGTCGTTCATTTTGCAGAGCAAGTGTACAAGCGCACTTTTTTAGCGCTTCAACATTTTGAGATAGTGATTACTCCATGTAGGAACGGTGATTTTCACCGCTCCTACATCTTGGAGTGGGGAAGATCATTGATGGAGTGGCAGATAATTTTACTGCTCTAACAAGTAAGATAAAGTGGATTCAATGTTTGAGTGGTGAAAAATGTCGCTTAAACATTGAAGGGAATGAGCTTATGAAAAAAATAGTGAAGGGTTCATCTTTTGTTCAGGTCAAAATCTCTAGCACTTCGAGAGGGAGGGAAAAAACTTATAAAAAAAATAGTGAAGGGTAACTAAAAACATCATGGCGAAGACAAACAAAAATGTGGAACAATTCAAAAGTAAAACTATCAAAAACCCTAACAAAGAAAAAGATAAAACTATTGAAAACCTATAAGAAAAGGTAGCACCAAAAAATGACAATGAGGGAGAAAAAAAAGTGCACCTAGTAATCAAAGCAAAACCCTAGCTTAGATGCCCATAAAATATTCGTCTGCAACTTCATTTGAAACCTGGAGGATGACTAGCGCTTGGAGAGAATGAGAAGGGTGGACTAAAATGAAGAAGATTAGCTCGACAATACCTTATCGAGATACTAAAAAGGGGTCATTAATGCAACTCAAGTTGCATTAATTATGGCAGACATAATAGTGAAATACATGCACTAGCATTGAAAATCACTACTTGTGCATGTAGGAGACAATGGAGCAAAAAGTGCACTAGTGGTGATTTTCACTGCTTGTGCATTTTTTAGACTTGTTAACATGAGAGATGCACAAGCGGTGAAAATCACTGCTTTCACCGCTTGTGCATTTCAGGTTGAGTACAAAAGTGTAGGAGCACTGAAAAAAAAATGCTGCAACACTTGGAGCTAAATTCTAACACAAGGCTCATGTAGGAGTGATGAAAATCAGTGCTCTGACATGAGCCAAAAATTCAGTAACTCCCAAGGATTGGGAATTGACGAAAATATTCATTTCGAAGTTCTTCGAAAGACGAACGGGGGGGGGAAAGCTCAAATGGACTATTTGAGGCTTGGGATTATGCATCGAGGTAAATTGGAATTTGCCTCATTTTGCATGCTTGAAGTACACAAAAATAAGTAAGAAAACAAGCTTCATAGGGGGTTTTCCCATGAATCTGGCACAACTGGATTTGAGGATAACAGGTAGATCGAAGGAGAAAGGAAAAAAGGACAAGAAATCAAAATGAAAATCTCAAGAGAGATTTAAGTCTCTTGGAAAGTCTAAGGTGAAGTGTTGGAACTACGACAAAACTAGTCATGCAAGGAAGAGAAGAAAGAAGAAAGGAAAAAATAATTTCTCTGATTTTGACTCTGATAAATCATCTCGGGATGATGCAAATGCCTTTGTTGTAGCCTTGGAAACCCATGCATCAGAATATGTGTGGTTGATAGACTCAGGTTCCTCTTTCCACATGACCTCTCATAGAGGTTGGTTTTCAAAGTATGAAGAATACGATGGTGGGAAGGTGTATCTAGGTGATGACTCTCACCTGAAGATCATTAGCCATGGAAGAGTCAAAATTATATTACCTAATGGAATAGTGAAGGAGGTTGATGGTGTCTTGCATATCTCAGGTTTGGTATGAAACCTACTTTTTTGAGTAAACTAAATGATGTGGGAGTGTAAGTTGTTTTATCTAGTGGAGGATGGAAGATGACGAGAGGAGCTATGGTGTTGGCTAAGGGTGTTCAGATTGACACCTTGTACAAGATGGATGCATGCACGGTTTAGTGAAATAGTTCTTCTAATACACTTGTGGGCAAGTTTTTTTTTACTTCTAAATATGCAAAACTAACTAAGAATGCAATGTAAAGAAAACAAGACCACCTCAATGATTAGCCTAAGTAAAGCATAAAAGAAAGATAAAAAATGAGAGTGATTATACCTTTGTGTTGATCTCCTTGGTTGGACCTTGATTGGAGTTGGAGTTGTGTGCTCCTTGATGGAAATGTGATGTAAAATGGATGGAAGATGATTCAAATGCAAGATGAGGGTGGATAGGTGATAAGTAAAAAAAATGGGTGCAAGCTCTTGAATGCAAAAAATGTGCTTAATGGTGGCTTGAATAGCTTAAGATCATAAGTTTGTTACAAAATGTATGAGGTACTTTAATGCATGTAACAGGGGGGTATTTTTAGAGAAATTTGAATTATCTAGAGAATTCAAGGGCCAGGATTGAGCCACCATGGCCAAGATGAAGGGATGTGGTGAGTTGAGGACTCATAAGCCCTCACATCTTAACATGTGGAGGGTGAGTGGTCCAAGGGGTAAGGTGAGATGGACAAAGTAAAAATGATGTGGAGGAAGAACAAGTACTTTGCAAGTACCTTGGGGGATGAGAGGATTTCTTCAAAAAGGAACCTCTTGTCCCTATATGAAGGTGAAAGTGACATATGAGGAATTTTAGTATTCCTCAAAAAAGCCCCCCATGGAGAAGAGAGAAGTTGTTGTGGGAATAAATGTGAATTTTAAATTCACATGATTGAAATGGATAAGGTGGTAGGGAGAATAAATATGAATTTTAAATTCATATGATAAGTACCTTGTGGATAAGACAAGGTTCTTATGGAGAAGGCTGAAAAGTGTCTTGTCGATAAAACAAGACCCTTATAATGGAAGGTTCATGGCCTCCATGTGACTTGATGTGACCTTTCAATGATCACATGGGGAAGAGGAGATTCCTTGGAGGAATCAAAAGTGAATTTTAAATTCACATGGGGAAGAGGTAGATTCTTGGAGGAATAAAGAGTGAATTTTAAATTCACATGGGGAAGAGAACCTATGCCAAATATGGAAGATGTGAAGGTTGACCAAAAAGGGCATGCTAAATGTAGCAAGGGGATTATATTAAGGTTGTGCAAGTACATGATTAAGAAAGTTAATGAGGGATTAGAAGCAAGTGGGAAATGTAGGAGGATGTGACATTAATCTTGATTAAGTGGTGCACATCTAAATGAAGGATTAATTAAATTAACCCAGATTAGTGAAAAGGTAATGGAGGATGGGACAATGAGAGAGAATTAATGAATTAAAAATTAAAAAGGATAATTGACTAAATTAAATAAATTGATTGATTTATTTAATTTAAAGAGGAAATGGTAAAGGATAAAGTATTTAATTAAATAATTTTGGGAACCTTAGAGAATGGGATAATATTAATTAAATGTGTCATTTAATTAATATAGATGGATTAGACGAATAAATGATAGGGTTTTGACCATATGGAAGTGGTCAAATTTGGATGTCTACATTTTTCCCCTCTTTGAGATGGTGTTACGAAGTAGCATCATTTCAAAGAAAATTTAAATATAGCACTTAGAAGAAGATGGTTAGATTAATGAAGATGCCCGAGTCATTTGAGGAGTGACTAGGAGGAAAGATGATGGGAGTGAACATGAAGATTGGGGATTGAGGATGCCCCCTCGAGAGGACATGCGGGTTTAAGAGAACATGGATGTGCTCTCGAAATGGATGAAATGATGCAAGGGTAGATGGGGAAGATGATGCAAAATGATGGATGAGAGATGATGATAATTGGAGAGATAAAGGCAAGCACAAATGGATTCAAGGACAAATATGATGTTGCCCCAGTCAAGCTACAAGCCAGGATGGACTGGTGGTTGATTGAGTGTTGTTGATAAGGGAAGGATATATCCCAAAAAAACACAAGGATAGGGAAGGATACATCTTGTTGAGGGTATTGTTGATGAGGGAAGGATACATCCAAGAACAACACAAGGATAGGGAAGGATACATCCTCCTGCTGATGATGATTGGATCAAGGCTTGTAGCAAGGTTGGGAATAAGACCAAGGGTGTGATTAGATGATTTGTGCTAGATTGAATGGGTTAGGATTGGATAGAGATGTGAGATGGATAAAATGAATGAAGATGATGGAGGTAAAGATGCAATGCAATACAATTTGCCATTTTTGGAGCACTGATTTTTGCTATAGTATAAGACACCAAATACCATGGTGTGTGGAAACAAGGCAGATTAGTGTCTAATGCATACACAAACACAACAAACAAGGAGGCTATCCCAACACCCCAAAGTCGTGATCACTTTGGTTCGACCAGGTATTGGGATAACCATAAGCACAAAATGATGCCCCAACATAATGCAAGACCATAGGGATCATGGTGGATACTACGTGGGACAACCAAGAAGACATAAATAGACAAAAAAATCAAGATATTCCCCTATGTAAACTAGTCAAAACACATCATAATATGAGAGATTATGGCGGCCTTGACGAGTGATGATAGGGAGCTCAAATGATAAAAAAAAACTAAAAACATCAAAAGATTGCAATCAATTTCAAAACATCATTTGACATAGTATCAAGATGATGGATGGGGTTGATGCAGTCTGTTAGGAAGGATACATCCTATTGAGACCAAAGATGGATGCTAAACTAAAAGGTTGAGAATGACGCAAGATATTCAAAAACTGATTAAATCTCGTGACATAAATGGATTCTTTTTGTGAGATACTAGCGAGATAAGGACATACCTTGACAACAAGACACAAGACAAACTCACCCTAAAGACCTAGGGGCTTGGGGGTTGATCAAAGATCAGCCTTGCCTACATGAAAGTGCAGAGCCCTCGTAGTTCAAGAAAAGACCATGATAAAAGTGGAAAGAGGACGATGAAGCTAGATGATGGAAGACAATGATCAGATGGATTGACCATAAAAGAAGACAAAGAGAAGCCCCGAGGGTGGATTATATGACCAGCCTTGCCTACGTACAAGCACAGGGCAACGTAGTTCAAAAAGGATGAAAGACCAACGATGAAGAAGATCAAAAAGTGGACAATGGTGAGATGAGGATGGAAAAAATACCTCGGGGGTGGATGCAACCTTGCCTACGTGAAAGCATAAGGGAAATGTAGTTCAATACAAGGCCAAAGATAGATGATGGAAGATGATAAGACAGACAAAAGACAGAACCCTGAGGGCAGATCAAATGATCAACCTTGCCTACGTGAAAGCGCAAGGGTAACATAGTTAGACAAGGATGGAGAAATGATAGATAAGGGATGATGAGATGACCATGATAAGGAGATACAATGATAGAGCTGGTATGATGAGCCAGGATAGGCCATGTGGATAGGATGGTTGATATGTTGGATGCGGATTATGCGAAGCTTAGGGATGGGATAGGTATCCAAATCATCAAAAGATGAAGTGGGAGGATGAGACGATGGATAGAGGAATGATGAAAAGTGATAGAATATGAGACAGATGTGAGGAATATATAGGAGTGATGATAGTGTAATGTATGGAATTGAATTGTATGGGGTTAGCCTATAGCTAGATACCAATAACAAGGGATGATGAGATGGAAGGAAAATAGAGATAAATGGATGGATTGATTAAGATGGGGAGGTAGAAAGATGCTAGGATAGGTGGATAGAGGGACAAGGATTTGGGAATATGGATAGGAAGATAAGGATAGGGATATGGGCAGGATATTTAGATAGAGGGATAGGTAGATAAGGATGAAAGGATGAAAAAGGACTAGTGGATGAGAGTATAGGAAGAGAAGGATTTGGTAGATGGAAGGGATTACTGGATGGATAAAGGGATGGGGAGATAAGGATGGGAAGGATGGGGAGATGGAAAGGATTACTTGGAGGGATGGATGGACGATGTATCCAAGGACTCTATTGTAAATAAGGAGATGCCCCCACTCTAGATGTGTCATGTGTGACGAGGCAAGAGGGATAGTAGGATAAGTGGATAAGGGAGTAAGATGGACATAGATAGGAGATATAGATAAGGGATATGGGTGTTGGTATGATGGATGGATGATGAAGGTAGACAGATGTAGATAATATGCATGGATTGGAAAAGTAAATGGGGAGGATAAGGAATATGATAGTGTATGGATGAGGGGGAATATATACCAGGAGGTGTCCAAAGCATGTGTATATGTGTGTCCCTATCAAGGCCAAGATCACAAGGAAGATGGAGGGACTAGATACAAATGGGATATGATGGGTAGGATGTGAAAGATAAGTAGATGTAGGAGATGGAGGAAGGGAATGCATAGGTGGAAGTTGCCCCCAATTATGGAAGTAAACTAGATGGGGGATTTACGCATGCCGCCTATTTCCCAGGTTTTCATCATGGTACTTATCCAAGGCGCTTGTTTGCCAATTTTTCACCATTGGACGAATTATTTTCGCTTTACCATTTTTTTTTTCCATTTTTTCTCTTTTATTCTTGTTCTGACCTTTTCAAACTGTTCGGATGGAAATATAGATGGAGATGGGTAAGGATAGGGATGAATGGATAAATGGATTCAAAAGACATATGATAAAGTGGATGGACGAAGGACTCAAGCATCAAGTTTTGTATGAGGTAATAAGAGCCCATGTGTAAAGTGACCATTGGATGTTGGTACAACCTTATTAGAATGGATGGATTATGCAAGGGAATGGATCAAAGGGATTTCATGGGGGAGATATGGTGGATAGGGGAGGGGGTGTTGGAAAGTGTATGGATGGAATGATGGAGTGGGTGTGTGATGGGGGAAGGTGTTCAGGACCAACATTGGCACATGTGGTGAATGTGAAATGATAGGAGTGTTGATGGATGGAGAATGTGGCGATAATGGAGGCATGGGAATAGTGAATGTTGGGACATAAGGACCCAAAACAAATTTAGGAGATGGAGGATGTGAATGAGAAACTTTGGACGACATTAGGGATTTCTCATTTGAAGGCATGGCCTCTTTTTTATTGAGAATCCACATGGTTTTGATCTTTTCTTTAGTGGGCCTTTGTGGTTGTTTGGAGTGATTTGGATTTTGGATTTGGTTTGTCTTTTCAGCAACATGTCTTTTGAAGGGGACATGAGGAGCTTTAGATTTATGTGGATGTTTGGATTTATTCATTTTTTATTTGGCATCCAAAGTGCTTTTAGTAGCAATGGGAGGGGTATGAGGCGATGGATGATGTGGAGAAGATGTGGATGGAGTCATGGAGGTAGGGTTTTGATGATGTTGTGTGGATGGAGGATGCGAGATAGTATGTATGGAGGGGTGCCTTTGTTGGTCTTGATTAGGGATTACAAATTTAGGATTCTTGTGATGCGTGCTAGGGATAGGTGATGGATGGATGAGAGGATAATCATGATAGGATGGAGGGGGTGAATTTGGGATATAAGGGCCCAAAATAGACGTTGTATATGGAGGATGTGTGAAGTTTGGTGGAGGGTTAGAAAGGCCCAAAATGCATTTAAAAGATGAAGGAGGAAGATGAACGGTTGTTTTGAGGCAATATGATGGAGGAGGGGGGATGGCAACAAATGGTTTGGTAGAACAATGGGAGGTGCTTTTCATTCCTTTGGAAGATTCTTGCTTAGGACGTATGGAGGTTGTACCACCATTTTTGGATTACGATTCTTGGGAGATATATCCAAGACCTTGTGTACCAGGATGTTCTTTGACTTGGATGGGCTCTAAATTAACTTACTCATGAAGGCCTAAACCTTTTCCTTGATAGTTCATGTTCTTGAGCATGTGATCTATGGTAGGGTGCCTATTCTTTTGGAAGCATGATGCGAGTGCATTAGTAGGTGAAGGAGGAAGGGTGGTGCATATACTTTTTTTTTCTTCTATAAGGAGACCACCATGGATGAGTGTAATGTTGCCAAGGTGATATAAAAGCAGTTTCGGGGTAGCAGAGCTAGGCGACGATGAAGGATCAAGAGATGGAGATGATGGGATGATACCATCCTGATCAGGAGGAAGAGGTGATAAGGGATTAGGTGGTATGACAGTATCCAAATTTGTGGCAGTGGGTGATAAGGGGTCATGAGATGGGGTGATTGGATCTTGGGTACGAAGGTGATCTTGAGATGGAGTAGATAGGATGGTAGGATCAAGATTCGGGTGGGGAAAGGAATTGTGAGATGGGGTGGATGGGAGACTATGATCTTGAGATGGAGTGGATGGGATGGTAGGATTTGTATTTGGAGGAGGGGATATGCTTGTATGATTTGGATCAAGCTCTTGGCATGAATCATCATGTGTGGAGGAGTGTTGGGGGGACTCCTCAAGTGGGGAAGATGGAAGAGTGGAGGATTCATGTAGTTTGAGAATATTAGGACTAGGAGGAGGGGATTAGATGTCTCCAATGGATTGGGTGGATGTAGTAGTAGAAGATGGGGATTCGATGGATTCGATGGGTTTGATAGGCTCAACCATTTGGACAGTGCTAGGAATGGTAATGGGAGTGATAGGTGTAGGATGGAGAAGGGAATCATCACTAGTGATCGTACATGATAGAGTGGGAGGGAATGGCTCCATGACATCAAGATGTGGATTTGGGGATGTCTTTTCAGTCATGAGTCCCTGGATGACATTTGAAAGGAGATCTTTGGGTGTTGTAGGTTTAGGTGGGGTGATGAGAATGGATGGGGGATTATGAATGGTTGGAGGACTATGAGTAGATAATGGGATGGGGCTGGATGGAGGACTAAGAGGAGATGGAGGATTAGCAGTAGGTGGAGGACTAGGATTAGGGATTGGGGGATTAGGATTAGATGGAGGATTGAGGTAGGGTGACTTGGTAGGAGGATTAAGATATAATGTAATGGAGGGGGAAGTGAAATGGGAGGATGTGGGTGATGGATTAGGTTGGGGAGATTGGGATGGTTGATTATAATAGGAATATTGAGATGGTGGATTATAGTAGGAATACTGAGATGGTGGATTAGGATAAGAGGACATGGATGGTGGATTTGTGTAAGAGGGTGTGGACATTGGATTAGGATGGGAAGATGTGAATATGGGATTAAGACAAGGGGATGTGGGTGGTGGATTGGCATAAGTGGAGATGGATGATAGATTGGCATAGTAGGATATGAGTGATGGATGAGGATAAGAATATTGAGATGGTGGATTAGGATAAGAGTAGTATTAGGATGGTGGATTTTGATAGGAAGATGCAGATGTTGGATTGGGATGGGAAAATTGGGATGTGGGATTGAGGTAAGGGTATTGGGATTTTTGATGATGATAAGGATAGGAGTATGGGGATGGTGGGTTATTATAAGATGATGTGGATGTTGGATAGGATAGAGGTGGAGAGGGAGGACATGATTAATATGAGGATGGCGAGGATGCTAGATATCCCTTGTCAAGGGTAGCATAAGGATTGTTATGAGAGGTGGATGAATTCATGGGGGGTAGCTTTTAGGAGTGATTAGATTTTGGGAGGTGATTGGAAAAACTTTGCTAGAAATAATAGCATCAAGGGGATCTATATTGCACTCTTATTGATCAACAAGACTTTCATTATCATCATCAACGTAGTTGGGATTGTCTTTGACTACTATTACTGGTCATGCGGTAGGAGGATAAGGATTCATGATGTTAGATGAAATGGATATGGATCAAGGAGATGGGAATAGATGATTAGAAGGACAAAATAGATGATGAAAAGATAAATAGGATGGATTGGAAGAAGATGGTGGACTAAAGCTCAAATTGGGATTCAGGTTAAGCTCACATGGGGATTGGATTAAAGCTCAAATTTGGATGATGGGATGCGACAGGATCAAATGATTGATCAGATAAGAGGATGAAATGAATTCTACACCTAGTTCAAAGATTTAAATTAGATGGCGTAAGACACTGATGATCGGATTGGATCATGAATAGGATGATTACAACATTGAATCTACCTCAAGATAGAAGTAGATTGATTAGGTTGTAATGATGATTTACTGATTTTGGATGGATAACGATTTGGATCAAACACTTAGGCCAACTTGGATATCAACTTTGCAAACAAGGTCTAGAGGATTCAGATTGATGAAACGATGTTGGAAATATGATCTAAGGGGGATCTAAGATACTTCTAAGTGGTTTGACTGCTTAAATGATGAGCAAAGAAGATGGATGAGAAGGGTGTTTACGGTGAATGACCAAGAAAATGAGGAGGCTTTCAGTCACCTATCTTAGGGTAGGGATGCCTAAGCAACCTCCAAAATTGTCTAAACAATTGAACGATGTCAATAAAGGGGATGAACAACCAAACATACTATCAAGATGGGCAAATGGAATATCAGGACAGATGAAACGAATACCTAGAACGGATGAATGGATGGTTGAAATGAGGGAACGACGCTTGAAATGGGTAGAGAGATACTCAGAATGGGTGAACGAATACTTGGAATAGGAGAACGACACTTGGAATGGGAAAATGGGTACCTGAAATGGGAAAACTACTGGAAAATGGAAGATGAGAATGATTGTTTGGAGGGTAGGGTCACCCCTTTGAGGGAAAGGACACCCAAGACAAGGGCAAGAACATCCAAATCAAGGAGGATGAAAAATGGGTCTGAAAAATGGTCGAACGGGGTCTCAGATGAAGAAGAAAAAGGATGTTTCACCTATGTTTGAGGGTAGGGCCACCTTTTCTAGGGAAAGGCCACCCCTTTGGAGGGCAAGGAAACCCAAGACAAGGGTAAGGCCTCCCAAATCATGGAGGATGATGAACGAGTCTGAAAAATGGTCGAACAAGGTCCCAAATGAAGAAGAAAAAGGTTGTTTCACCTCTGTTTGAGGGAAGGGCCTCCTCTTTGGAGGGAAAGGATGCCCAAGACAAGGTCAAGGTCACCCAAATCAAGGAGGATGAGGAACGAGTTTGAAAAATGGTCGAACGAGGTCGTGAATGAAGAAGAAAAAGGTTGTTTTCACCCATTTTTTGAAGGAAAGGCCACCCCTTTGAGGGAAAGGACACCTAAACCAAGGGAAAGGTCACCCAAATCCAATAGGATCAAGAACGAGGCTGAAAAGACACCAAAATGGACCTGAACGGGGTCCCAAATGAAGAAGAAAAAGGCTATTTCTGCCCTTTTTTGAGGGCAAGGCCGCCCCTTTGAGGGAAAGGTGTCCTAGCTAAGGGTAAGTTCACCCAAATCCAAGAGGATCAAGAATGAGGCTGAACAGGCACCAAAACGAACCTGAACGAGGTCCTGGATGAGGAAAAGATTACAAGACGAGTGAAGGGACAGAGGAGATGAAAAACTTGGAGGGAGGATAGGAACACTAATTGACAAATGTATATGCTAAAAGTGTTCAAAACAAGGGCGCGGGTGAAGAACGGGACAAAAAATGGCCAAACAGATACTAAAACGGACCCTAACGGGGTCCCGGATGAAGCAAAAAAAAGTTGTTTCACCCCTGTTTGAGGGTAGGGACACCCCTTTTAGGGCATTGCTTCCCCTGCTAGGGTGTGGTCACCCCTGATAGGGCATGGTCACCCCTCTGGTGCAAATAAGGATTAGAAATGGTTGATTCTGGTGCAGAGAGGTGTGGGTGCCTGGGTGTGGCCGCCCTTGCCAGGGCGAGGTCACCCCTGCTGACAAACCTGAACTTGTCTTAGGTAAAAAAATGGCTATGGAAAAGGATTGAAAAAAATTCAATCAACAAGAAAAATGGCAAGACTGAATTGATTTGTAAGATATGCACCAGTTTTACATAGAAAAGATAGTTCAAGCAGCACAATCTTAAGATTAGTAAGAAGGGTATAGCCAACACGGTCCTCTAACTAGGCTAAATAAGGTGATCTAGGGAGTCCTCACTATATGCTCAATACGTGAGGCCCAAACTATGAACACTAGTCTGTCACAAGCATGATTCGGGAACCCCAACAAAATACTGAAAGGCTCGAACCAACTCTTCATGTCTATCTAGGTATCACTCTAGCTTCGACGCTCTACCAATTATGACATGACTGGATTAGGGTACAACTTTAGCCTCCCCCCTTTATATACCCCACCGATACACATGGTCGGGATCATCCCTTGGGGTGATGAAATCCCTAAGCAGGTCCCACTAAAAGAAAATGTTAATCATTTTCAACTACTCCCCAGGCTCACACGAAGTGCAAGGGGAAAGCTTGAATGATTCCCACCCCCTTGGGTAACACAAAAATCTAAGTAAGCTACAATTTCTCTTCACCCAAGATCACCAAATGGCACAAGGGGATTAGATACGTCGATAGCTTACTTTTCAAACAAGGCAATCAAATTCTTTGACCCCCTACTTAGTCTATATGCCTAATTAGTGTGAAAAAGTGAAATCAAATAGCTAATTAAGGGTCTTGGTCCTCTCATCTTGCAAGAAATAAGTTAGTAGTTTTTCCACCGTTCTTTGTTCAATTGTAAAATTCTTGCACAACCGTTAGTATAAAACCCTTCACAATCACCAACAACACATGTTAGGGGGTTAGTATTAACAAAACAATAGAGAACAGAGTTTGAAAAATGCACTAAAACACTATTTTTACCATCTGTCTAGACCTGGACACCTCTGCTGGTGAAAACAGAGAGCTAAAAAATTGGTTCTACTACAGAGAGGCATGTGTACTTAGGTGTGGCCACCCCTACTAGGGCATGGTCACCCTTGCTAGGGCGTGGTCACCCCTCTGGTGAAAATAGAGAACTTCTAATGGTTTTTTTCAGACAGGCGTCCCTGCAGGACCTAGTCACCCCTCGGTTTAGACAGGGGGCTAAAAATGATGACATTGTTGCCGAGGGGTGTGTGTTCCCAGGTGTGGCCACCCCTCGGGGTCACCTGAACCTGCAAAAAATGCAAATAAAGAGTCAAAAATGTTGATTTTACTGCAGAGGGGTGTGTGTGCCCGGGCGTGGTCGCCTCTGCTAGGGCATGGTCACCCTTCTGAGTCACCTAAACCTTTAAAAATACAAATAACAACAAACTCTAAAAGAAATAGACCCGTTTGTGGGTCCCATCGGGCGTGCCAGAAATGTGGGCAATTTTTTTTTACTTCTAAATATGCAGAACTA
Organism: Sequoiadendron giganteum; assembly: GCA_007115665.2. Lineage (NCBI taxonomy): Eukaryota > Viridiplantae > Streptophyta > Pinopsida > Cupressales > Cupressaceae > Sequoiadendron > Sequoiadendron giganteum. Next base: position 285,054,024 of record CM021107.1, on the reverse strand, counting down.
ACTAAGAATGCAATGTAAAAAACACAAGACCACCTCAATGATTAGCCTAAGAAAAGCACAAAAGAAAGATAAAAAAATGAGAGTGATTATACCTTTGTGATGATCTCCTTGGTTGGCCCTTGATTGGAGTTGGAGTTGTGTGCTCCTTGATGGCAATGTGATGGAAAATGGATGGAAGATGATTCAAATGCAAGATGAGGGTGGGTAGGTGATAAGTAAAAAAAATGGGTGCAAGCTCTTGAATGCAAAAAATGTGCTTAATGGTGGCTTGAATGACTTAAAATCATAAGTTTATTACAAAATGTATGAGGTCCCTTAATGCATGTAAGAGGGGGTATTTATAGAGAAATTTGAATTCTCTAGAGAATTCAAGGGTCAAGATTGAGCCACCATGGCTAAGATGAAGGGCTGTGGTGAGCTGAGGACTCACAAGCCCTCACATCTTGACATGTGGATGGGAGTTGTCCAAGGGGCAAGGTGAGATGGACAAAGTAAAAATGATGTGGAGGAACGATAAGTACTTTGCAAGTACCTTGGGGGATGAGAGGATTTCTTCAAAAAGGAACCTCTTGTCCCCATATGAAGGTGAAAGTGACATATGAGGAATTTTAGTATTCCTCAAAAAAGCCCCGCATGGAGAAGAGAGAAGTTGTATCTTCATTAGCTATGGTGTCGATGTGAAGGGGTACAAAGTTGGGTATCCAGAGGCCCAAAAGGTTCTCTATAGAAAAGTGTAATTTTCAAAGAGATGAAACCTTCCATTGTTGATTTGTAACCAAAGAAAGAGGAGAAACAAAAGGAGGTAGTTTAGATTCTACCTACTCCGATGAAAGGTGAACCTCATACTCTTACTAGACCTCATAATGAGGAGAACTCAAGTCGCTCTGAAATTTTTGAAGAAGAAGAAGAACCTCAACCTCAAGAATTAAGGAGGTCTATGCATGTTAGACAATAACCGAAAATGTTTGGTTATTCATTATTGGATTCCAGTTGTATTTTTGATTTGATTTCTAACATTAATGATCCTAGGAATATTAGAGATGCTATAGGTATGTAGATTCCTAGATGAAAACCATGTATGAGGAGATGACCACCTTGAAGAAAAACAAGACTTGGGATTTGGTACCCTTACTTGACAGACGTAAACCCATTGATTGTAAATGGGTGTTTAAGAAGAAGTGTTTTCCTGATGGTAGTGTTGAGAAGCAAAAGACACGGTTGGTCACTAAGGGAACCAACATTGTATTAGAAGCATAAAGTCTTCTAGATAATCCATGATGGAACCATGAACAACATGAATAAATACAAGCACAAAGTGTTGTAGAGAATTCACCAATAGTATTCAATCAATATCATAAATTCGAATAAAAGAGTGCAACTCAAAGTTTACACGAATTCACTCAAATCCCTTTAGATCTCAATCACTAATCACAGCCAACTTCAATCAAATCCAAAAGATAATCAATTCCAATACAAAGTTTGGTATGCAACTCACTTCTTTATTGATCAAAATAGATTCACAAATATGAACACAAAGTTTCATGTATTTGCTTCTCAAATGAGCAGCACTTTGTTGCAAAAGATAAAAGATAAAACATTACAATGGAATCCTCTCTTATTTATAGATGGGAGAGGAGAGAAAATTTAGGAAAATCAGAAGAGTGAATATAGGAGCAAATCTAGGAAAAATTGACCTAGCTAGTTGACTTATTCAAAAATGTTATCCTATTAGACCTCAACATTGAGTGAGTATTCATGGATATGTGTATTTTGATTAGGTAGGTGATTTGATAGCAGAAGATCTACTAGTGGTTATGTGTTTATGATGTTTGGTGGTGCTATTAGTTAGATGAGTAAGCGACAAGTTGTAGTTGCTTTGTCCATGATAGAAGTAGAGTACATGATATTCACTCATGCTTGTAAGGAAGCTATTTGGCTTAAGATATTGTGTTATGATGTTGGTTTGTATGTAGGATAGATTATTGTCTCTTGTGATAGCTAAAGTGTCATTTGTTTAGCAAAAAATCCTACCTTCCATGCCAGAACAAAGCACATTGATGTCCAGTATCATTTTGTTTGTGATATGGTAGAAGATGGAAAGGTGAACTTGGAGAAGGTTGACACTTTGGTGAATGTTGCAAATGCACTGGCAAAACTAGTGAGCATAGAGAAGTTTAGATGGTGTTTTGATTCCATGGGCCTTGGGGCCCTGAGTAGATGATTTCATATGACTCTTGATAGGTCTTCAACAAGTGGGAGAATGTTGGGATTAGGGTGTCTCAAACTTTGAATCCTACCATTTATTTATTATTTTGTGACGTGTTTATTTATACTATAGTTTAATTGCCTACCCAAATTGATTTCACTTTGTGGAACCTGTCAGTGATGTGGCATCCTACATGGCATTTGACATATACAATTTGTAATCTAAATTATGTTACAAGGTGCGTGCCCTTGGTCTCCTTATGTTGTGAAACGTAGCACTTGGGTTCATGACATGGCTTAACTACCTCATGTGGATTAATTAACTCTAGCAGTTACATATTGAGCATTAAAAGATCGATCTTTTGGTGCAAGAACAACTATCTGTGTAACCATTGGTATCAGAGCCTGGGTCACGAGTTCAAAGCCTAGGTCACGGGTTCAAACCCCTTGCTTGTGCTTGGGGGGATTGTTGCAAGGTGTGAGCACTTGTTCTTATTATGTTGTGTAGCATAGCACTTGGGTATGTGACATGGCTTAATTGCCTCTCGTGGATTCATTAACTTTGGTGGTTGTATCGGGCATTAATAGGTTGATCTTTTGGTGCAATGATAATCGTCTTTGCAAAAAATTAGTGGAGGTAGGCATCCACTTTGGAGGACCTATATTTGTGCCTAAATTGGTGGAATTTATCATAAGTTACTATGTTTCAAGCTATGACAACTTGCTATGTTAGTTTATGACTGATTATAATAGTAGAAGAGTCAAGAATGACAAATTTCCAATTAACTATGATAGGTGGGGCCCATGTGATGAGGGAACCTACACATACAAGGTATTTGCATGCATGTAGGCTCATTGCATGTGCAACAATGGCTAACTTTATGGAACAGGGGTTGATTATGGAAGGTTGTCATAATTATGAGTTATGATCATGACAACATGTCATAACGAACTCATGTTCACACCTTGGGTGTGGGATTTGGTTATGGAAAGTTTTGGGTGCCTTGTTTCATGTTGAGAGGTTACAAATACTTTCAAACTTAGTGCATTTTGATGGTGACAGGTTTGAAGAAGCTTACATGTCGTTATGTTGACAAAATTACTCCAGATTCTTGTTGTAGTGTGAAGACTCATGAGAATTGTTCTTGATATTGTATTGTAACTAACATTGTTTATGATAATACAAGTTAATTCATGTGATTTGGAGTGGGGTTTTTGTTAAAAGGGTTTTCTTACTTAAACACTATCTTATGGTTTACATTTTTGTTTATGTTTTTTAATTTTTGAATGTGCATCTTCTGAATCTGTAATTGTAAATGTTTTAAAAGAGATTTTTGCATATCTCTCCTCTTAGATTAGTGTACAAAGATTCTTCTCCTTACTCAGATTCCTTTCATCAAATCTCTCATCATGATGAGGTAGTTTTAATGAAAATGGTAAATGGAGTAGAGCTCTTCAATGAAGATCCTAACATGTTCCTAAAATATTTAAATAAGAAGTGTTTAGTAAGCCCAAGATCAACATCTCAAAGTTACCTAAGCTACTAATGAGAAGTGATTTCCAAATAGAAATCAATGATATGATAACTTTGTTGAACAAAATAATGGGGTAACAATCTACCAAGGATTTCTCCCAATGGATGATAAGATTTATCTCAATCATCTTGGAAGACAAACTAATGATAGAGTGGCCTACCTTGCTAAGTGAGAAAATTCATAAATGATTTTCAGAGGTCTAAGACACAAGGAGATTTAATATGGCCTCATGCATTGTATTCTTGATGCCTAGGAGAATCATATTCTTAGGATTGGCTAGAAATGGAACCATTGGAGAAGCCCCTTAATAAGTGAAATCATATGAGCATTAACCCCACTTAGAGCTTAAGGAAAGTGAGGCATTTCAAAAGAGTCAATGATTCTTTTGTATTTTATCTTATTATAAAGATGGATGGGGATATGCATAAAACATTATCTTTGGAAGCTACCAAGGCCATCTCAAAACATAGAAAACGGTTCTTCTAATTCACAAAATCCACATACATAAAGGTCAATGGATTCATAGATTTCCTAAATACTTCAATGACAAGGTATAATTGCTTGAGTTAATCAAGAAACTCTATGAAACCCATGAGAACTTAGTGAAGAAGTAGAGAACTAGGTGTAGATACCCGAAGTTGTCCTGGTCTGCGAGTAACACTTTTATACTAACCTTCACACTTTTTCCCTAATGATTAAATAATACTCCATTATTTAATTATCATCAAATACCACATTCTACTATTTATTAAGTGAGTTTACGTTATTTAATTATTTCATTTTAATTCACCCTTTCTGATTAATTAATTAAATATTATTTAATTTAATTATTTCCTAATTATCATTAATCTTCCTGATTAATTAAATGAACCTTATTTATTTAATTACACTTATTCTTTTATTTTAATTAAATAATTATCATTATTTATTCAATTAACATTCAACACCTTCCTAAATTAAATAATTGCTACCAATTATTTAATTGACCACATTCACACTTCTACATTAAAAAAATGTTTAATTATTTAATTCCCTTGTCATGTCAACATTATCCATTAATTATTAAAAAATAAACATTTTATTTATTAATTAATCCTCATTTACACGTTTCTCAAATAATTAATTTAATTAGATTAATTATTATCTCATACCTAATTCCCTCTTTCATAATTAACACTCTCTTCTAGTCGACTGGATAATCAATTCTAGTTCATTGATCAATAAATTCACTTTAATCTCACTCAATTTGAGTTAATGGAGCAATCAAATCTCTTAACGCTTCAATCAATTCTCCATGCAACCAGTTAACTGGAATCCTGCAGCCAATTGCAGCCAGTTAACTAGGCAATCAATTCCTCTCAATAATCTTCAACCATTGATCTTGATCTTACATGTCTTAATCTGGATCATTCATTTGAGTTAAGCAATTCTATAAAATCGGCCTTCACATCATGTTGATGGCTAACCACAAACTTTGGTGTTTTGCATCATTGTTATCATTTCACACACTTGAGCTTAAGGCAAAGGGAGTGCACACTATATTCTAAGAGCAAAGCAAGCAAAGGAGTATATTGGAAGTAATTCATGGTATGATCTTAGTCCTATATTCATTATTTAATTATATTCATGGGTGTAAGTCTGTAATAAGCAATGAATAAAATAACACTTCTTAATAAGACATTATATCAAGAGAATCAACAATAATTAATCTAATTAAAACAAGAAAACTCTTGAAAGCGTCATATTGCTCTCTATCTCCAAAGATTTATTAAGTCGTGAGGCTCTCAGATTTGGTAAGCATTTGTGACTGTTAAAATTCCAATCTAGAGAATGAGATGCTACTAAATGCAATAATCCAATCCTATATGATGATGGTTAAATGATAATGATGAAACTACTGTAATCTAAATTGACATGGATATGATGAAAGGAAGCTACAGTAAACTATGATGCAGCCATGATTATGATTACTATTCTAAAATTCTATGATTACTTATTGCTAAATGATAATGCTATTGCTAAGATGCTTGATTGCTCAATTGATATTCCTGCAGAGTAAGTTTGCACAAAGTTGGGGATTATTGTAATCAATTGAAATAGTGACTTCTTGTCCATTAACAAGAAACTTTAAACATTGATGATAAGTTGAGGGGATTGCCTGCATTTCATGAATCCATGGACATCCCAAGAGAATATTATATGTTAACTCTTTTTCTAGCACTTGGAAAACTATATTCTTCACAATTGGTCCTACTTGAATAGGCAACACGATCAACCCTTTAGAGGATCTCTCTTCTTCGTCATAGGATTTTACTGTGATTTTCCTTCTGGCATCAATAACATTATCAGAATAACCTAGTGCACAAATCAATTTTAAAGTGCAAATGTTTAAACCAACTCCACCATCTATTAGGACACGTTTAACACAATGTTTATGGATTAAGACTTCTATACGAAGTGTTGCATTGTGTGGATGATTAAGTGATACATCGTCCTGTTCGAAGAATGATAGACAATGAGGCATGGTTAAATGTCCCACCATAGCTTGAAATTGACAGACATCTAGATTATTGGGTACTGTGGTGGCCACAAGGGCTTGTTCCAAAACCTCCTTATAGGATGGTGAGATTTTAAGGAGTTCTAATATTGATATATGTGCTGATATTTTCTGCAGTTGATCAACTATGTTGTATTGATTTGAAGGGGGAGTAGTGGTTTTATGTGCAAATCCTTTTAATATTACCTTGGATTGCTTCCTTGTCACGTTGATCAGTTGGTAGTCTTTCTTTTCCCTGATTTTTATGACATTGATCTGATTGTTGGATGTGTCTATGTTTGGGATCGGATCTAATGGTATGATGTCATTGGTTCCAATGTTATCAATTTGATTATCACCGACAAAATCACTCTCAACCTTAGAAATACAAAAGATTGTGCCATCATAAACGTAGTTTATATTTTTACCTTTACCGTTTGTAGAAGAAGATTCTCCCTTTTCATAATTTGGTAAAGGATTCTTAAATGCAATATGATCATTGTTGGTTTGATGTCCTTCTACAAATACCTTTTTACTATCAATCAAATCTTGGACTAGATGCTTCAACTACATACAATCATTTGTTTTGTGTCCTTTGTTTTTATGAAAGTCACAATAGTCTGCGTCATTCCACCAAGATGATTTTACTTTTGGTTCCCAATTTATTGCTTTAGGTAAGGTGATAAGTCCATTTGCAATAAGTTCTCTCATTGTTGATTCTAGTGCTTGTCCCAATGGTGTGAATCTTCGTCGATTTGATGGTCTTTGATATGATTACGGTTTAGATTCTCCGTTGTTCGAATTGTTGTTTTGATTGACACTTTTATTGATGTTTTGGTCATTATTTTGATTGGTCTTTGCAAAAGTTGTTGTCAAATTAAATACTGGTTTCGCATTTTGTGTGGATAATCACCTAAAAATGGTCTAGATAATCTAATTAATTAAATACGATTTTATTTGATTAATCAACCTTTAATTCTTCTACTATTAAATAAATAGAAATATTTATTTATATAGTTCATCTTTTAATTCTGCAATCTCTATTATATTATTTCTTCTTAATTAAATAAACAAATTTAATACTTTATTTTATTTTATTTAATTATCATTATTAAATTCTTCTATTAATTATCTTAATCACATCATCCCATCTAAATTAAATAAACAAGTTTTCTACTTTGTTTTATTTAATTACCACACTTTCTCCATATTTATTTAATACATAGACTTCTATAGTTTTGTTTTATTAAATTAAATATCTCCTTTTCCTAAATTGAATAAATCTAAATATTCAATTGAAATATATTCTACAGCTATTTCCTCTTTTCACTCAAAATTTGCACCTACCAAATTAGATATGATATGTCTAATTTAATATATCTCAACCTTCACGAGCAATTTTGGAGACAAATTGGAGACAAATTTATAGGTGAACTTCTTCATTTTCTTCCATTGATTCTTCCTATCATCTAGCCAAATGTTTTTGTGGGGAGGAACAATCTCCATAATCTTCTCAGGCTTCTTCATCTTTCACCATTGATTCTTTCAAATCAAATCTAGACCTTTGCTTTGCTTCCCCTTCACAAATATGCTGCCAAAAAATCTATAAATACAACTTCTTAAAACAGGAAAAGATCCCCAACTTTGTGCAAACTTACTCTGCAGGAATAGCAATTGAGCAATCAAGCATCTTAGCAATAGAATTATCATTTAGCAATAAGTAATCATAGCATTTTAGAATAGTAATCATAATCATGGTTGAATCATAGTTTAGTGTAGCTTCCTTTCATCATATCCATGTCAATTTAGATTACAGTAGTTTCATCATTATCATTTAACCATCATCAAATAGAATTGGATTATTGCATTTAGTAGCATCTCATTCTCTAGATTGGAATTTTAACAGTCACAATTGCTTACCAAATCTGAGAGCCCCGTGACTTAATAAATCTTTGGAAATAGAGAGCAATATGACGCTTTCAAGAGTTTTCCTATTTTAATTAGATTAATTATTGTTGATTCTCTTGATATAACGTCTTATTAAGAAGTGTTGTTTTATTCATTACTTATTACACACTTACAATGGGAAATACATTTTAACATTGCAATAATTTGACTTGAGATCAATTCAAAGAAAATCAATAGAGGACATGGAATAAGATAGGTAATTATTGACATTGATCCTCATATTTAATTCAACTAGTGTTCAATTGACATAATCACAAAGGATGAATTTGGTGCCATAATATTATTGGATATTTTCACACAAATTAAAGCCTTGAATCATTCATTAACAACTAAAGGAGAAATTTATGCTTGAAATTCGTAAACTATATATTTAATTAGGATTGTGATTGTAACATGCTATTCATTCACTCAAGTAAAATTTCCTAAGTTTTCACTTTCAATTAAATAAATTATGTAACTTAACCATTAACATAAACAAATTCTTTTATTTATAGAGAACAAATGAACAAAGATGTCATAACAATAATCAACATTGATTCCATTCTAATATAATAATCCACATATTACAATGTTTCCAAAGAATGCGTACAAAGTATATACATGGCTCAATCGAGCTTTCAAGCACTAGATATAGATTTTTCAGGAATCTCCTTTCAAATCTTGATCTTCTATCACCTGATAAGGAGGAAAAACATCACTCAAGCACTTTTTTTTCAACCACAGACTCATATGCGGTCCCCCACACATCTATCACAAGATAGATGGCCCTATCCTTTGAAGAAGAGATTGGTGGAGTAACCTCATAATGACAACAATTTTGAGCTTAGTGTTATGTCCTACATGTCTAGAACTTGTAAATCCTACAATTTGAAACTAGCATGCATATGTGGATCATGATGAATTGATAGTGGAGCCAAAAGAAATCACACTACTCTGTCCAAAGTGTTCTCACTCAATACTTTGAGTGACATTCATCCTACTCACATACACTACTCAAGCTCAATTTGACTTTAGGCCACTATAAACTATACGTAGGTATTTCCTTCTATGGGTAGTCTTTAACCATAGAAACAACCTATTCCCTTTCCCACAAACTCAATGATATTTCTACCCACAAAGCATACATACAAGTTACCCTCCCTTTAATGGATAATCAAATCTTGGGTGTAACTTACAAGCTATCTAATTCAATCAAATAAATTAGCAATAAATAACCCTTAAGCTATCCTTGTTTGATCATATCTAGTATATTTGTACTTATGACAAACAATCCCTCCTATTATGGAGTAAATACAAGAACTTCACATAAAAGCATAAAAAAACTTGTATTCCTTTCCAAAGCAAACGATATGAATTCCTAATGCAAGTATTCTCAAGCAATTCCAAACAAAGAATTCAAATCTCATTCTTTCATAAATAAACATAAATAAGAGAAGACTAGATCCTAATGCATGTAATACACTTAACCCAATTTGACTGACTTGATGCACAATAGGTTCCAATAGCAGCTTACCATCTTCGCTTAATCCTCTCAAAAAAATACTTCACTAGAACTTCTTACACAAGATAACAATATCCTCTCACAAAATACTCTAAGCTCTCACAAATACAACAAAATATATATGTAGAATAATGTGTCCCAAATGAGAGAACTATCCCACCTATTTATATAGAAATTTGAGACATTGAAGCCAAAAGATAAGGCATGCCAGTCGACACCTTTCCTCATGCAGATCAACTCACCACACACAAAAAATAGGTGGAAAAAATTTGAGTGAAAACTTAGCCTGGTATTCTATGGATTGACCTTTATGGCTTGATAGCAACTTAAGACTAATTCAAATATGCACATGCCCAAAGATAATAATCGACTTGCAACCAAAGTATACTTCTATAGAAACAAAGTTTTCATATATTGGTGCCATGTTGCAACCACCATTCCTATTATTTGGAACGATTTATCTCATTGAAATAGTCTTTTATTTGTAGGCAACACACAGGCTAAGTTGACTTGGTCATAGCATCATTGTTTGACAGAGAAAAGATGAGTCACCTCCTTTTTATATAGTGTTCAAACAATAATTTGATTAGCACATTATCTGATGTTTGCCTTATCCCATTTTCATGCATTTAAACACTTTATAAAGTAGGCTTAAATATTTCCATCGCTTTATATTAAAGCATTTCAAGTTGAAGTAATTTGTGGCTATATGTTAGAGATTAATTTCCAACTGGTATCGACTATGGTTTACTTTCTCATATCAGCCTTTATTGCTGCACATTACTTGCATATAAATCGGCCTTTACCTTATGCCAAACATGTGTATCAATTTGCCTATAATACTTTGCATAGTATATATACAAATCAGCCTCTACTAATTATCATATATATAAATATATATTTGTATATATACATATACATACATACATACATATATATATATGTCAACGAGTAGCCTTAATGCTATCATATATATATATATATGTATATGTATATTTATATTCTAATATATATATATGTATATTTTCCATGAAAATCAAATATGTATACATTTGATATTCAAATCAAGTTAACATTTATATAATAATAATAATATCAACTGTATATATATACCCCTATGTACATGTATACGTATGTATACATATGTTGATATATCTGTATGCATATTTCTATTTGTCATACATACATATGTATTGACACATGTATACATATTCATATATGTATATATCTTATACATATATACATTGGATTGCATAATCAAGCACATACACATTTACTATCTTATCGATAGGAGATATGCATGCGATGTATTTATATATATACACATACATGTCGTATTTTCCATTTGATAGCTCCATGCTCATAAGCAAACCATTCATAAGTGTGCATAGGTACGTCTACCTATGTACTCTTATGTACGTGGTCCTTCATTTGTATGGTCTATCATTGACATGCATATGCACACATATACATACACTCCCCATATGTTCACTTCTTCAATACAAGCATAGTAATATAAGGAAGAACCCATAAGCTCCAAACAGATAACCATCATCCAAGAATGTGCTCAGTAGTAATCAAGACCCTTACTAATGCAAACACATCATACTAAGGATGAATTGCCAATTCCCAACACAATAAATTGACTCAACCATTCTACTTTGAGTGTGTGTAAGCTCAGTTAGGCTACGTTACTGGTTACTTGACCAAGTTCTTCTCATGAGTGATACTTCCCCTTGCACCTAGAGGATTGAACATGAACCTACATCCAACTAACACACTCCCATAGTAGTTAGTTGTTCAACAAAATATGCTTTCACATAATATTTCTCCATATTTAGAATATCCAATTCAATAACTATCCATTTCACATATACATGCATTCCATCACATAAAATTAAATGAAATAACATTCATTCATAATTTATTGATAAAAAAGTGCAAGCACATATATTATCATTCAAAATTTAAAGTACATTCACACATGCCATATTTTACCCTAGCACAGTAATAGTAAATAGGTAAATACATAATAGCATGTGACATACTCCCCCCTTGTGAATCATTGCCCCGATGATTTTATGTAGCAACATAAACTAATCAAACAAAAAAAAATTGTTTTTCAAGTACTTTCAAATGCATTTAAAACATGTGGAAACTTTTGTTGTATCTCAGCATAGTCTTTCCAAGTGGAAAAGTCTTCCGCATATTGGTCCTACTGGACTTTGCATTGTAGAACTTCTCTATTACATAAGCGAAGCTTACTCATTTTGAGCACCTTGATAGGCTCAAGTGTTACCACTCTAGGGTCCTGTACCTATAAATCATTCCTGCCAATTACATGATTATTACCTAGTATATACTTCTTTAGGTAAGAAATGTGAAAGACGTTATGAATTATGGCAAGAGTTGGTGGCAACACAATTCAATAACCTATAGGATTCACTTCCTCAAGAATCTTGAAGGGTCCTACATAGCGTGGGGCTAATTTGGAAGACTTCCCAAATTTGATGGAACTATTATGAGGTTTAACCCTCAACAACACCTTGTCGCCTACTGCAAAATTTTGAGGGACTTGCTTGGCATCAACATAGCTTTTATGTCTATCATTAGCCTCAACCAATTTTTTCTTAACAATCCTCACTTGTTCTTCCATTTTAGCCAACATCTCTGGTCCAAGACTCACTCTATCCTCTAGTTTATCATAAATTATAGGGGTTTGACACTTTTAACCATATAATGCTTCAAAAGGAGCCATATTTATTAAGGAATGGTGGGAGTTGTTGTAAGAAAATTCCACTAAAGGTAAGTATTCTTCCCACTTGTATTGTTGATCCATGCAATACATTCTAAGTAGGTCTTTTAGTACTTGATTCACCCTTTCTATTTGTCTATCCATTTTTGGATGATAAGCTAAAACTTATATTCAGTTGAGTCCCAAGTGCAGAGAATAAGGTTTTCCAAAACCTTGAGGTGACTCATGCATCCCTATCCGAGATTATCTTCTCAGGAATTCCATGCAATCTAAATACTTCTTGCACAAATTTCTGAGCTATGACAGGAGCTCCATCAATTAGATTCTCGGTTATGAAATGTGCTACCTTAGTAAGCTTATCCACAACCATAAGAATGGTATTGTGCTTATTCCTTAACATAGGCAAACCACACACAAAGTCCATATTTATTACTTGCCACTTTCTCTCTGGAATATCATGTGGGTATAACAAACCTGCAGGATGATGATGCTCAACTTTCACCCTTTGACTTCAAGGCACCTAGCCACAAATCTAGCAACATCTCCTTTCATCCCCTTCCAAAAATATAATGGCTTTACATTGGCCAACATTTTTGTCACACTAGGGTGTCTAGAGTATGGTGCTTCATGAACTTCTATCCATACTAGATTTATTAACTCCTTTGAGTTAGGTATGTACATTCTCCCCTTATACCTAAGTAATCCATTAGGTTCAAAATTAAAATCCTTCATACCTTGCATCTTACAAATTCCTTGCGAGTGCTTTCTTAACTTGCATATAGTACTTATATCCTCTTTGCATTTCTGCAATACTTGACCTTTAAAGTTAGTTTGAATTGTCACTATTGAAGCAATATGACAAGTTCGACTCAAAGCATCGACAACCCAATTTTATTTTCCTTTGATGTAACTGATATTGAAGTCATAATCCAATATTAACTCCAACCATCTTCCTTTTCTTGCATTCAGATTAGGTTGAGTGAATAGATATTTCAACCTATGATGATCAATTTTCATCTCAAAAGGCTTCCCCAACAAGTAATGCCTCCACATTTGTAATACGTGAACCACTTTTTCTAACTCTAAATCATGTGATGCATAATTTTTCTCATAGGTTTTTATCTTCCTTGATTCATAAGAAATTACTTACCTTTCTTGCATTAAAACACCTCCCAAGCCCTCTCCGGATGCATCTGTGATAACTGTGAAGTCACCCTCAGGATCTGGTACTTTCAAAATTGGTGTAGTAGTCAACTTTTCTTTGAGTAGGTCAAAGGCTACTTGGCACTTTTTTTTCCATTCAAATTTCTTCTCTTTCTTCTGTAAAGAAGTAATCGGAAAGGCTATCTTGGAGAATTTTGCAACAAACTTTCTGAAGTATCCTGCCAAACCCATAAAACTTCTTACCTCTGAGAAATTCTTGAGCATCAACCATTCTAGCACTACCTTAATCTTAGCTGGATCAATTGAGATTCCATCTACTGAGATCACATGTCCAAGATAATGCACCCTCTTCTGAAAGAAGGTACACTTAGAGATTTTTCCATACAACTTATGTTCTCTCAAATGTTATAGAACTATCTCTAAATGTCTACAATGATCCTCCTTGTTCCTTGAGTAAATTAGAATATCATCTAGGAAAACCAATACAAAGTTATCTAGGAAATCCCTAAATACATTGTTCATAAGGTTCATAAATATTGCAGGTGCATTAATTAGACCAAAGGGTAGAACTATAAACTCATAATGTCCATATCTGGTTCTAAATGCAATCTTAAAGATGTCGTCGTCCTTAATTTAGCTGATGGTATCTAGATCGTAGATCAATTTTGGAAAATACAAAAGCTCCCCTCATTTGATCAAATAGATCATCAATGCATGGAAATGGGTACTTGTTCTTTACCATAGCTTTTTTAAGCATACGATAATCTATGCACAAATGCAAAGTACCATCCTTCTTTTTCACAAAGATTATTGGTGCTCCCCAAGGTGATACACTTGGTCTTATCAACCCTTTAGACAATAATTCATCCATTTGTGCATTAAGCTCCATTAGCTTAGTTTTTGTCATTCTATAAGGCACCTTAGAAGAAAGTTCAAATAGTGGTTCAACTATATCAATAGAGAAGTCAAATATCCTTTTTGATGGTAATCTAGGTAGTTCATCTAGAAACACATCTAAAAACTTCCACAATATAGGATATCTTTCCATGTATGCCATTCTAGTTTCCTCCATTTCACCTTCTTCCATCTCTTGGAAGCTTTGTGTTCCAAATTTTTCAAGATCTTCTTTATAATCTTCAAGCTTTTCCATCTTGATGGCAAAGAGCTTGCACCCTTTCTTCTTCACCCTAAGTAATTGCATTGCAAAGATTTGATGTAGCTTGACCCCCCTAGGTATCCCTTGTAACTTCACTTGGTTATCAAGATCATCTAAGCATTCTACTATTTTGGCATAACAATCTACTTTGGCTCTTTGTCTCCATAACCAATTCATACCTAGGATGACATCATAGGATCCTAAAGGCACGACATATAGGTTAACCTCCATAGAAAAACAAGGTAGCTCGATCCTATATTTGAACAAACATTATTCCACTATTTCTCTTGTTTGGTTTGCATATTCTACAACCCAAGAATTTTCCATGTAACCAACTTTCCTAGATATTTGTTTAGCTACTCTAGGTGAAATGAAATTTTTAGTTTCTCTAGTATCTATAAGTATAGAATTGGGTAAGCCAAAAAAAATACCTGGAGTCTTTATCAGAGTCACTTAATACTTCGCTTGGTGATCATCCAAAGTTGCATGAACCTTTTGTTGAAACATCACTTGTTGGGTAGGAGGTGGATTACCATAAGATCGTGATCCATAAACCTTATTAGGACATTGATTGGCATAGTGGTCTCCTCCACATGTGAAACACCCAATAGCCAATCCTTTCCTCCTTGTGGGTTCTCTAGATTTATTAGCATTTCCACCAGCATTGCTAGTAGTCCCACCATCAGAACTATTCCTCTTACGTTCCCTTCTTGATTCTTTCCCATTATTTCGAGATCCTTTTTCCCCTTGCTTCTGCAAATCCTACACAACTTCAAACTTCTTTGGAGTTGGTTTGACTTGAGCTCCTGTAATCTTCTTGCAATTTTTGTTTTCCTGGTGAATGGAGATAGCTTTGAGCTTCTGCTCTTGTTTAATAGCTTTCTCATACACAAGATCCATAGTAGTTGGACTGTGAACATCTACCTCCCCTTCAATCTGACTATTAAGTCCCATGATGAATTTTCTTATACGAAAACACTCATCCTTTTGGTACATAGGAAAATAACGTTGTAGACGGGTAAATTTTTCCCAATACTCATTAATCATCATCTCACCTTGTCTCAAATTCTAAAAATTTGTGTTTTTGGTCAAAATAGAGTTGGGGTAACATCTTTTACAAAATATTTCAACAAATTCATTCCATGTAAGTTTCAGCGAGCTAAGACCTAATTCAACTTTCTTATCATCCACCAGTTAGAGGCTTCTCCTACTAGCTGTTAGGCTCCCCATGCTACTTTGGTGACCTCAGAATAATTTTGAATCTCAAAATATCTCCATTTGGACCAACCATGTCTCAACTTCATCTCTGCTAGTGCTTGCTTCAAACTTGGGTGCGGTAATTTTCTTCATATCTCTAGAAAGTTTAGAAGCCATATGCGTCCTATTGGTTTCCTCAAATAGAGAAGGTGATTTCTCTTTCTCATGATTGTGAGTTTGATCATGTTCATGAGAAGAATTTTCTCCCTCCTCCTTGTTATTTGGAACTTCCTTCTCTACTCCATCCTTTACCCTCATTTCTTGCTCTAGGTTTCCCAACCTTGCCAAGATTTGATTCAGTCTAGCTTCAACTCCTATTGGTCCTTGCCCAACTTCTTGGCTTCCAACAGGATTGGTCTGTGTTCTCACCATATTTGCAAGAACATATTATACTTGATGGTTCATCCATATTAGATTTAATCATGTTATCATTATCTTATGGAAAACATTTATCTGGGCATTCAATCACAAATAAGGAATTCCACATAAGATTTAAGCACAAGCTTTTGATAAACACACGATTTTACTATTTCACAAGGATAAAAAATATCCTCTTGATTACATAGAGTGGCTATTCGGATAGTCAAGTGGAGAGTATCCCTTAGATTCATTCTCTGACACATAAATTAATGGGGTATACCCTACAAATTGTTTTTCATCTCTCATTTGTTCATATCTATCCTAGAATGGATAGTAACCTTCAGATTTGTCATTCGATACATACTTGCGTGGGATATAACCCTCTGATTTGTTACTTGAGGAAATCACAATTACTTCTGCCATCGAAAGAACTCTAGGGTATCTAAAGATAAATGTCAGGCTGACACTCCCTTTCAAGGGAATATCCCTAAAAAGTGGTAAGGAATCAGACTTCATTGGTGAGACTAGAGGTAAAAAGTTGTATTGAGCCTCCATCTTCATCTTTCTCTTCACATCACTAATATGAGAAAGAGTGTGACTGAAAGTTATAGTGTCACTTAACCAGATGGAATTGCCATAGGTAGTACCCTCAATTGTTTGAACAATGGCTTATCTTTCCTTCTTGGTCTTTAGGTAGCGCTCATTCCCGATTACTAACTTTCTTGCAGTTAACCTAAGATGCACCATCCTAGCACAAGAATTCCCAAACATTAGATAACGTTGGATGAAAAGTATGATGAGCTCATAGGTTCTAGAGCTAAACTTGGTATCTCTAATACCACATGTAGCATGCCAATCGTTCACTCAAGTAAAATTTCCTAAGTTTTCAGTTTCAAGTAATTAAACTATGTAACTTAACCATTGCCATAAAATTTTATTTTATTTATAGAGAAAAAATGAACAAAGATCTCATAATAATAATTAAAATCGATTCCATTCCAATATAATAATCCACATATTACAATATTTCCAAATATTGTGTACAAAGTATATACATGGCTCAATTGATCTTTCAAGCATTAGATATAGATGGCCCGGGAATCTCCTTTCAAATCTTGGTCTTCTATCACTTGCTGAGGAGGAGAAGCATCACTTAAGCACTTTTCTGCCAACCATAGACTCATATGCGGTCCCCCACATATCTATCATAGGATAGATGGCCCTACCCTTTGACAAAGAGATTGGTGGAGTAAGCTCGTAACAACAACCATTCTGAGCTTAGTGTTGTGTCCTACATGTATATAAATTGTAAATACTACAATATGAAACTAGCATGCATAAGTGGATCACGGTGAATTGATAGTGGATCCAAAGACAATCACACTACTTTGGCCAAAATGTTCTCACTCGGTACTTCAAGTGTCAATCATCCTACTCACATACACTACTCAAGCTCAATTTGACTTTAGGCCACTATAAACTATGCATAGGTATTTTCTTCTATGGGTAGTCTTTAACCCTAGAAACAACCTATTCCCTTTCCCACAAACTCAATGGTATTTCTACCCACAAAGAATACATACAAGTTACCCTCCCTTTAATGGATAATCAAATCCTAGGTGTAACTTAAACGCTATCTAATTCAATCAAATAACTTAGCAATGAATAACCCTTAAGCTATCATTGTTTGGTCATATCTAGTATATTTATACTTATGATAGACAATCCATCCTATTATGGAGTAAATACAAGAACTTCACAAAAAAGCATAAAACAACTTCTATTCCTTTCCAAATCAAATGCTATGAATTCCTAATGCAAGTATTCTCAATCAATTCCAAACAAAGCATTCAAATCTTATTCTTTCATAAATAAAGATAAATAAGAGAAGACTAGATCCTCATGCCTATAATACACTTAACCCAATTTGACTGACTTGATGCACAACCTTCCAACAACATCTTACCAGCTCCGCTTAATCCTCTCAAAGAAATACTTCACTATAAATTCTTACACAAGATAACAATATGATCTCACAAAATACTCTAAGCTCTCACAAATACACCATAATAGAATTATAGAATAATGTGTCCCAAATGAGAGACCTATCCCATCTATTTATACAAAAAAATGACACATTAAAGCCAAATGATAAGGCATGCTAGTCGACATCTTTCCTCATGCTTATCAACTCACTACACACAACAAATAGGTGGCAAAAATCTAAGTGAAAAATCAACCTGGTATTCTATAGATCGACCTCTATGACTTGACAACAACTCAAGACTAATTCAAATATGCACATGCTCAAAGATAATAATCAACTTGCAACCAAAGTAGACTTCTATAGAAATAGAGTTTTCATGTATTGGCACCATGTTGCAACCACCATTCCTATTCTTTGGCTTGGTTTATCTCATTGAAACAATCTTCTATTTGGAGGCAATACACAGGCTAAGTCGACTTGGTCATAGCATCATTGTGCGACAGAGAAAAGATGAGTCAACTCCCTTTTATATAGTGTTCAAACAATACTTTGACTAGCATGTTATCTACTATTTGGTTTATCCTATTTTCATGCATTCAAACACTTTATGAAACAGGCTTAAATATTTCCATTACTTTATATTAAAGCATTCCAAGTTGAAGTAATTTGCAACTATATATTAGTGATGCATTTACAAATGGTATCGACTATGGTTTACTTTCTCATATTAGTCTTTATTGATGCACATTACTTGCATATAAATCGACCTTTATCTTATGCCAAACATGTGTATCAATCTGCCTATAATACTTTGCATAGTATATATATTCAAATTGACCTCTACTAATTATCATATATATATTTATATTCATATATGCATATTTATATTCTAATATATATATTCCATGACAATCAAATACGTATACATTTGATATTCAAATAAAGTTAACATTCATATAATAATAATATCGTCTGTATATATATATACCCCTATGTACATGTATACGTACGTATATATATGCTGATATATCCATATGGACATTTCTATTTGTCATATATATGTATGTATCAACACATGTATACATATGTATATATGTATATATCTTATACATATATATACATTCACTTGCACAATCAAGAACATACAAATTTACTATCTTATTGATAGGAGATATACGTGCAATGTATTTATACATATACACATACATGTCGTATTGTCCATTTGATAGCTCTATGCTCATAAGAAACCTGTTTATAAGTGTGCATATGTACTTATACCTATGTACTCTCATTTACGTGTTCCTTTATGTGTATGGTCTATCATTGACATGCATATGCACACATATACATACACTCCACATGTGTTCACCGCATCAATGCAAGCATAGTAATATAAGGAAGAACTCATAAGCTCCAAACAGATAAACATCATCAAAGAATGCACTCAATAGTAATCAAGACCCTTACCAATGCAAACACATCATACTAAGGATGACTTACCAATTCCCAACACAATAACTTGACTCAACCATTCTATTGTGAGTGTGTGTGTAAGCTCAGTTAGGTTATGTTACTGGTTACCTGACCAAGTTCTTCTCCTAAGTGGTACTTCCCCTCGCACCTGGAGGATTGAACATGAACCTGCATCCAACTAACACATTCCCACGGTAGTCAAATGTTCAACAAAATATGCTTTCACATAATATTCATATTTAGAATATCCAATTCAATAACCATCCATTTCACATATATGCATTCCATCACATAACATTAAATGAAATAACATTCATTCATAATTCATTGATAATAAAGTGAAAGCACATATATTCTCATTCATAATTTAAAGTACATTCACACATGCCATATTTTACTCTAGCACAGTAATGGTAAATAGGTAAATACACAATGGGGTGTGATAGTGATACACACAAAAATCATGAGGGTATTTATTTAAGGTTCCCAAATAAAACTAAAGCCCCAAATTATATGATAAATGTAGAATTGGGATTGCATTTGGAAACACCACTACTCATCAAATTCTCTAAGCTAGTTACTATTGGTGAATAGTCTTCAAGAACAATAATCATGTCACACATTGTCAAACATTATAAGTTACTATAAATAGAGGACATAATACCATAATTCTAATCCAACTAGTAATTGAATTTGTTGGAGATTTTTCCCATTTATACTCTTAGTGTATTTTAAGGAGTTCTCTGCAAAATAACTTCTAAATATGTCAAGTTAAGAATCAACAAATACTAGCAAATGTAATCAAATTAACTATAAATAGACCCAAAAAATGAGCTATGGATTAACTCTCCTTCTTTGAGCTCTACCAAGCTTGAGGGTATTCACTTTTAGATCCCACAAATAACATTTAATATAAAACTACTTTTGAAGAATAAGAAGCAATAAAAAATAATTAGTTATCATCAATTCTTTTGAAACTATTTTCCAAAAATAGCTAATACTTTTAGTCACAATCCAATATAACTATCTCTAGTCTATATTATGTTAGCCATTATCTAGTTAATGAGACAATTTCCAAATATAGAAAGATAGATCAATGAGATCACAAGTAAAAGATGAAAGATAAAATCTATGATATAATTACCTTTGGTACTATTATGTGCAATGCGGAGAATAATTAAAATAAATTAGTTTCATAGTAATTTTTATTAATGTTTTAAAAACTATGGCCAAAATTATGTAGATCGATGTCAATATTATTGCAATAGAGTGAAGAATAAACAAACACTCTATAGTTTTTCTCGAGGATTTAATATACCAAGTTTTATCTTGCAAAGCTTAAATCATTAAATTCCTTTCCTTCTAATGTAATTTAATTCATAATTAGTACTCCATTATATATACTATATATTCCTCATGTGCTAAATTAAAATATTTGCAAGCATTCATTGAGTGTAAAACTAATAAAATTCAATAGCAAATACACATTTGGTGTATTTAAGACATACAACCTCTATGAAATAGAGTAGAATAGTGGAGATAAAGGAATGCATAGAACAAACAAGTCTAAAATTTATTTTCTAGAAATAAATTTATACACCAAATACAATGACATGCTAAAAATAATTCTATTGAATACTACTTTCAAAAGTAAATGGATTTGTTAAACCTTGATTGATTAAAAAAAATTACAACCCCTTACACAATGCATACAACTTCTATATATAACCGATTGAAGTTAAACATTTAGTACTTTTCAAAGTGCTAACCAAGTCTAGTTTTATTATAGGTTAGGGACTAGTTAAAATAATGAAAATGCCATATAAGCCATATAGAGTATAGAAAAGGACAATAATCATGTTTAAAACTACTATCTCATGAGTTCACTTTGTTCTTATAGATGAAAGAAGACAATTGCCACAAAAGACACTGCTTTTTTATTCTCCCAACATAGTTGAAAAAAAGTACCTTGAATCGATTTCAAGGGAATCTATCAACATGGAAAGGTAGGAAGTTGCATTTGGAATTTAATTTTCATAATTTAAGGATAAATTTATTTAGGAGGCTACATTCCCACTCTATTGATCCATCTATGTGATGTTAGATGATTTTTTTGATACCATGGATAGTCAATTCAAGGCCTTTTGAATCTAGATCCTAGTTGTGACCCTGGCCTTCAAGAATAAAATTAGGAGGAAAGGAGGATGATAATAATATCAGTAGATTTTAAAATAATATTACATATATATAAAAAGATGTATCATCAAAGTAAAAAATAATAGGAAGAAGATCGCAATGATTCCAAGATTCTCCCATATCCATTCTATTAACAACATACTTGCGAATTTATTTTTGATTAGATACTTTTTGTTGTATGACACATTTATGGTCCTTTATATAGCTTGGGAGTTATCATTAGTATCTTAATAATCTCATTTTGAAGTAGAAAATCTCTTTTAATAATCTTTGGATAACTCCCTGAGTTGCCCTAATTTTTATCATGTACTACTACTTGAAATCCTTGGACATTTCATTGCTTTGAAAGCATAATTTATTCTATTAGATCTATGCTAAACTATCATTCATAAAAACCTTTATTATAGAACCCTATGTAAAATATTTTCCATTTCTTGATAATAGTTGTCTAGTAGTTTTATAGCATAATCTTCCCCTTTTCAACATGTATATTAGTCAAAGTTTATTATTTCTCTAGTTGTCCTCTCATGAACATAATATGAACATTCATATATTGTCTTATATAAGATATTAGAAGATGAAAAGATGAAGATTTAAATATTAATATTCTTTGACAAATAATTCTCTCCCGTCATTGATGTCTTCATCACTAAGTATATTTTTAAAATAATCTTGATCTTATTCACATTAGTGATGTATCTAGCATCAAAATCTAATAAAGTTAACCATTTTATCTATAATTATAATGCTTTGTAAATTTGACAATTAATAAAAAATAGAATCAATTTTGTTTTCTTTCAACAATGGGTTAAGAAGAATATGTAGTAAACTTTTAAAATTACCTTTCCATTTCCATAGTTCTTCTATCCATTTCATTTTGTGATCTCAAGAATGCAAAAATCTACCAACACTTGAAATTCATTCACTTTATCTTTCAAGAGCACTTGTATTTTATTGATAATAGTAGAAAAATCATATAATAACTATGTTACTTCATATATCTCTATGATTTTATTGGGACCCTAGGTGCATACTTAGTATTTTTATGAATAGTTCTCATTATCATTACTCTTGGGATCCACTTGATATTAATTTTCCAATCTTGGGCTTACATCTTGCATTTGATTCAAGAATTTTTGAAAAAGTTTGTGGCATTCCTATAGATCCTCTACCATCCTTATGAGATTAAATACCCTAACATTGAGAATTCATTTGATGAGTTCTTTGATTTCTTGTTTCTATTTGATACCCCTTTTCTCTTTCTCTTCATGTAGAGGATTTCATTATTTCCATTAGATTTTTTGTGTTCTTGTGATAAAGGTCCTCATTGAGAAGTACTAGGAAGAAGCACGATTTATTTCAAGCTCAAAGATGATTTGAGACAAATACATTTTAGATTTAGATTTCTCCCCTTCTATTTTTTGTTTCAAGTTGATAACATCTTATGATAATAAACAATAATACCTTTGTATATTTTTTTTCATAGCCTCACTAAACTATGAAATTTTTACAACCAAGGAAGCAACTTCTTATGTTGGTGTGTCTGCTACTCATGAAAATTAGTTGCCTAATTAATCCTTGAGGGTCATTGAATACCTAAGGATTATCATTATTAGTATCTATGTCCCATAATTCTAGAGTTTCTTGAGTTGGTTAGTACTTAGAGCTAGAGTAAAACTTATTTACCTGTTTCATGCTCTTAAATTCATCCCAAACTTCATTATTCTTCTTAAAGCATCAAAAGCTATAGTTGTTGCAAACCCCAACTTGAAAGCAAAAAACATCCTCTTTCTCTTACTAGTATTATAGCTTTCTTAGGTGAAATTTTATCTATATTTATATCAAAGGTAGAGATACTTTTTACTAAATTAGGGTCATGTACCAATGACCTAGCAAATTCTTATTTAGCTACCAAGTCCTTGTTAGCATGTGCTTTTTAGTTAAAAAAATCTTGAATTCCTCCATCTTGATGAAGTTATTATCTAAGATAAATATCTCACATGGTTTTTTTCATACATCATTTACTATCTCATCACCCTCAATATCTCCTAATAAAATAGTAGCCTGGGGCTAGTAACCTTAATTCTCCAAAAGTGCTATGGGGATTTAATAAAATTTATGATATTATCTCAATCGTGAAAAAATCGTTAAATACTTTTGTATCATCATAAGACACTAATGGTCATGAGGGAATCAATAGATTTTAAGGATCTATAACATGTCCTAGTCTTGATTGTTAGTCAAACAACTCTTCTACCACAAGTTCTTTTCCCTTTGACTATCTTGAATAGAGAATATTACCCTATTTCCCCATTGTGACCTATCTTATAGATCTAGTAGGAGAATCAAGAATGACTTAGTAGGAACATCAACTAACCTCATGCTAGGAGGCACTATGCTTAATGAATTAATATTTTCTAAAATAATCCTCATTTTTCTATATGATCTTAAATATCAAGATATGCCCCTTTTGAATTAGGATCAGTCTCTTTTCTAATTAATTTTACCTTTTTAATTTTCCACCATATATTTCTCCTCATGTCCTACTTTACCTATGTAGCTTTTGATAAGGTCTTCTCCTTCATTGAAGTAGTGCTCATAACCAACTTGCCTACTTCTTTTCTCATTGTAAGAAACAAACCTTTATGACCACTATAGTTAAACAATTTAAAGTAAGCATGAAAATAGATGTTGATCTTCTTCTATTCTAGTGATCAATGGTAATGTGCTACCATGAGCCAATCATTAGTGAATATTAGAACTCCATGTAATAGAAGCAACCCAAATTACTTAGATTTTCGCCACATGGATATAGGATTTTAAGCAATAATACACACGCTTTAAAAGGCATTTTTAAGCAACGGTGGGGTCCATTGATATTGCATTGTTGGTATTTAATAAGACTATTCCAAGAAGGACAAAAAAAATCAAGTATGTAGATGCCATGTGGTAGTCAAAGACACGATTGTGCCAACGTGTCAAATATGGGTTGTGTGAATTTGATGGGCTTGGCACACTGGAATGGGTTTTTGCATGCAATGAGATAATTCCACGTGGAAAAAATACTACAAATAAATATTATGAAGTAATTCAAAATGGGGTTCAAAGCCTATGAGAATTTGGCACATGGTTTGAGTGGTTTAACATTGAACACGTGTCATCGAGCCATTCGTACACATCAACCAAGTACTCACGCACTCCCACTACTTAATTTTGTCTATAATATTGTGTAACATACTTTATACCAAGTACTCTTAATATAAATAATGGCAAGTGATATGGGCTTATATGACTATTCACAAGCAGCAAACGAAATGCACTTTGGCCGCTTGTACCAATACATTGAGTTGCAACACAAGGGTTAAATAATTTAATGCAAGTGCATAAATGGATAGAGTACAAAGAATTTCAAGGATTATTAGATTAGTAGAGGGAGATAATAAATCAACCATTATACTTAATTTTATTCTTTTGGATAAAATACACATTTAATTTGGTTCGAAATGAAGTAAATGAAAAGGTGTTTGAGGTAATATAAGATTATAAAAATAGATATAATATTTTAAAAATTGGTAGAATGTCAATAATGGTTCATGTTCATAGATGTCTATCTTACTCAATAACAATACAAATTCAATTTTTTTTGGGAGAGTAGACCACAAGACACAACATAGATACACACTCTCTTTACTTTGATCATAACAATAATCAAGGTTGTGCATGAAAAAAAAGGCTAAATAATATATTTATAGTAAAATAAAGCTAATACACAATCCTTCAAGAGAAATAAGACTTAAAATGTTGCCCATGTATAGACATCTCAAGGAAATCTCCAACCAAAGTCTTCAAATAGAAGGTTTCAAAATCATAATGATTCTCAATAAAATATGGGTCCAACCAAAGAGATTCAAATTTGCTATGTTTACTCTTTTTTTATGCTCTTTAACTCCACATTAAGACCATATCACCTAACTAGTACTTTTTTCTTTTTATCAAATAAAAATTTGACTTCCTTTTGCATCTACATATTCTTTGCATGGGCTTCTCTTGTCTTCTCATCCAATTAAATTAACTACTTAAAGCTATGGGGGTCATGACATCTGTCTCATCATCATTCATTTACTAAATAAACTTATGCATAAGGAGCTCAAGATTCATTGTTATAGTTGCATCAAGCTGATATATAAGTTCAAATTCAGATTTTCTTGTAGATATATTGGAATTTATCCTATCTTCCCATACTACTAACTTCAAATTCTCATTTATTTTGTTCTAGAGTCTTATTGACGATCTTCATCAAATTTGTGTTACTAGACTCAACTTGACCATTCCCTTGAGGATTATATGGTGATGAATGAGCCAAAGTGATAACATATTTGTTACATAGATTAATGAAATCTCTAGCTTGAAATTGCATGTCATTGTTTGAGACTATTCTATTTGGAATAACAAATTTTGTGATTATGTTGTTCATAATAAAGTCAATGACAACCTTGGTAATATCAATCTTTGTAGGGATAGCTTCCACCCTTTTTGTAAAATAATCAACAATCACTAGGATCCACCCAAATCCATTATTGGACTTCTTCCCTAGTACTTCCTATTTTTTTAGCTCCTCCTAGTACTATTGTTGAAGAGCACAACTCTTCTAATAATTTATATCTTTTCTCTACTTTTTGGGGTGCCTATTTTTTATTCATTTTTTGTCCCATTTTATCAAATCATAACTCATACTTTTTATATTTTAATATATTTCAAGTAGTCTTTACTACATGTCAACTTTATTAAAAGTGTGGCTTTTTTTAAGGAGTTAATCCTTTTACAATTCGATCTTGACAAATTTTACCAAATTGGATAGATTTATGAAGATAATTAATCTAAAATTTGTAGCAATTGTGCTTGCCTTGGTCTTGATTTAATTTAAATCATCCACGAATAAAAGAGAAAAGGGAACATAGTGCTTCAATTTTATAGGTCAAAGGAAATAAAAGAAAAGATATGACATGGAGTTACATAACAATGATTTTTCGTGAAATACCATGCATATTTTTAAAAGTTAACTTGGTGGATTCTAATTTTTTTAATAAATTATTTAGGTATAATCAAGAGGTTTTCTTTGTAAGTTAAGTCTCAACACTAAGCACACATACTCTTATTAAACTACCCACAACATTGACACTAGGGTATTGAAAGTCAACTAAGACTAATTTTGCTATTTTTATCTCCACTTTTAAAATTATCTAGAGGAACCTCTACCATAAAAATGCTTGTCAATACTAAACATAAATATTATTACAAATTCTTTTAATACTAAAATATTTTATTAAATATTCTAAATAAAAGAGACTAGTAACAATAAATATATATTCCAAACATCAACATTAATCTATATAAATAGACTCTCAATTCTATCCAACATTGAAGCATATCCCACAAACATCGACGTTAATCTATATAAATAGATTATGAGTTCTATCCAACAATGAAGCATATCCCAGAAATGTCAATGTTAATCTATATAAATAAATGCTAAATTCTATCCAACATTAAATCATACTCCACAAACATCAGCACTAATCTATATAAATAGATTCTCAATTCTATTCAACATTAAAATATACTCACAAACATCAATTTAATCTATATACTCAAAACATCAACATTAATCTATATACCCTAAACATCAATGTTAATATATTTACTCCAAACAATGAAAATATCAATGTCAACATTGAAGTATTAAATGTTTTGTAATGTAATATGCTTGGAAAGCAATGCAACTTCGATTCCATTATCATATTTTAATGTGAGATGATGTCTTTGGATTCTTCCGCATCTAACAACTTCATATTCTCCCCGTGCGGGCCATGTTGCATGATAAATAGGATGAGAAAGGGTGGTCATAAAATAATTTTAGTGAGGGGTATACCGATTAATGTAGAAGGACTAAAAGCTATTTATTTTAAATAGTTAATTTTATAAGGATAAGATAATTATAAATGTTATAAAAAAGTGAAGTCATGTTTGTCATATCTAAAAAATTATTCTATCATATATTTTATTTAATAACTATCTTTTTAATATTAATCACAATTTAAATATGAGTAAGTCTTAATTTTCATCGTAAATTATATTAGAATCTTATTATTGATTTTTTTAATAGGATTAAGGATTATTATAATATAAAAACTATTGCATAGATATTGAACTTTAGTATTATGGTAAAAACAAAACATTTTTTTTGTCTTTTAAATACTTGATATTCTTTATGGTCATGGATTTTGAACTTAAAATCTATATTAGGAATCTTGGAACAAATTCAAGCAAATTTAAAATTAAAAGCAAAACACCTACTATTCCCTTGAAAGTGGATATATTTTCCATAGAAAGTGAGGTCGTAAAATAATATTTTCATATAATCACAAACTATTCAAACTAGAACTAGATAAACTTTTCTCATTGCTCAATGATTGTTCCTAAAAAACTTTGATAAACAGATAAATTTACGGGCATGCATGATGATTGAATCTCACATAAAGATATCCTCAAATACTATACTTGAACCTATATGTCTATAGAAAGTAAGAAACTCTTTAAAATTAATTATATGATTACAAAATTAAGGTTTAACTCTTTTGAGTTACACAATGAAATTCATAGATAGACACTCTTAAGTATCACCCAGGAAAAAAATCTAGAAATCAACTAAAATCCTTTTTTCCTAATATGTAGGTTATAAAATAATATAAGAAGTGCTTATATTGATATATATAATTAGAACTGAATTCATGAACTCTTAAATTAGAAAAATCAAACAAATATTGATAATTTTAAACTATATTTAAATGACCATTCTATGAAATGTCTACGCAAGTAAACAAGGCTTTGGTGTTGCAAGTTTTATTTCAATTAAAATGTTAAGAAAATAAATCCCTTTCACTCAATTTTATCTCATCTTGAGTATTGTGTTTCATTATTTATTACCTTAATTTGTTTCTAATTTGTCACATATTTTCCCAGGTAATTTGGTTGGGAATAGTTCAACGATTGTGAAATCACTTTGAAACATAGCAAATACCAAGGAATAGGAATTCACTTCAATTTCTAATTTGTCACATATTTTCCCAGGTAATTTGGTTGGGAATAGTTCAAGGATTGTGAAATCACTTTGAAACATAGCAAATACCAAGGAATAGGAATTCACTTCAATTGGGAAGAGTTGAAATAGTAAAATATGGGTATGAAAATATACAATTACACATAGAAAAGATTCTAAATGTTTTATATTGTCTACTCAATTTGTTTGGGTCCCATAGATCAATTTATTCTAAAGAACATTTAAGTCATTGCCATCAACATTATAGTAACAAAATATAGAGTCCTTTTCATAAATTTTGTTAATAAATACAAGTAACATAGCTTATACATTTATGTAAGCAAGATAAAATGTTCAAATTTATTATATTACATTTTAATCTATTATATTTGAGAATTATTCAGCCCAACAAACTACATTGTCTTTTACTTTCTACATTATCTTTTTCTCCATTAAATTTTAAAAAATTACATTGGTATTGCTTCAATCATGTTTCACAATATATTCTTCTCCATTCCCATTAATCAATTGAAATATTTATGTTAATTTTTACTTTCACTATCATCACTATCATCATCATCATCATCATCATCATCATCATCATCATCATCATCATCATCATCATAATAATAATAATAATAATAATCCTCATCCTCATCATCATCATCATCATCATCATCATCATCATCATCATCATCATCATCATCATAATAATAATAATAATAATAATAATAATAATAATAATAATAATAATAATAATCCTCATCCTCATCATCATCATCATCATCATCATCATCATCATCATCAGTATTGTCATCATCGTCGTCATTGTTATTATCATCACCATTATGATCATGATGTTGTTATTATCATAAATCACTACAATGACCAATCATCATGTTGTTATTATCATAAATCACTATGATGACCACCATGTTTGAATTGTTAACCTTGTTGATGACCTTCTAATATTTGTTTTATGTATCTTATTCTAAGTTCCTTATTTAGCCCAACCTCGTTTGGACATGTTCTAGTTCTACACCCTTTAATATGTATACTAGGTGTATACATATACACATCAAATCCCATGTTTAATCATTAAGAATTATCATAGTGTTATTTTTTGCAAGAACCATCATATGTTTTGTGTCGATTTTCATTGTTCTTGTACTTTTAAATATTAGTCTCTTCTTCCATAATAGTGAGTACCCACTATTTATTACATACTGAAACAATGAAAAAGGGTGGATGTGGGTCCTAGTTCTTAAATTCAAAGAACCTAGGATTGTAAGAGCCCCTTTTCCTATATTTCATTAAAGAGGGAGATCAACAAGGTGAGTAGATTGATTATCAACCACGAAGGTGAGACAATCAAACCTGGATCTCCTTCTTTGAAGGATTGGAAATGGATTGGAATTGGTTTTCCTTGATTAACCTAATTAGACCATGTGACCTAATACATAAAATGTAAGATCCCAACAAATAACAGGCTGAAATAGTAGTTTGTAGGCAAATCTAGAAAGTGCAGGAGATCGTGTATTTTCCTTTAAATGTTGGTTTTGAGCTAAATAGGAGGATTGGGATGCCTAGGGGTGTATGGGTCTTTGGTAGGGTGTCTTTCTCTACTTTTGTGGTCCTCTGATGATAGATCCGAGATTTTGATTTTCGTCTACAAAGTTGTTGGAATGTTGTCGAATAATTTTCTATGCGAGTTCCCATGGCTTGACAAGATTTAGGGCTTTTGAATGCAATAATGAACAAATTTTCTTCAATATTTCTTCAATCCTCTTCAAACCTATAACTTGCACATTCAAAGAGAGGGAAAATGTTGCGCCATTTAAGGGATCGCCTCAGTCAAACATCGTGTGTGTTTCCACTTCCATAATGGAAAATTTCAATGATAAATGGATAATTGAAAGAAAGGAATGATGAAATCACAAAGTGTTGCAACTCACCACCCTTCAATGGCTTACTTGAAGGATTGAAGTCATGCACATCACCTCAAGATCTTTATCTTTCTTTACTTTATTTTCTTGAATGCTTTGGAGACCTACAAAAGTGATAGCCTTCACAAAACAAGGATAACATGAATGCATATAGAAGTTGACATGATGTTAGGGTCTTGAATTGTTGCATTAATGCTCTAAAATGCTGCTCTTGATCATAAGTTTTCCAATATATTTTTCACTTAATGCTATATTTATTTCAAATGATGCAATAACTAGGTATTTATAGGTATTTCTCTAATTTCTAAAGAATTAAATCCCAATAGTTGACATTTGAAATTTGAAATTTGAATGATAAAATGACCACTCCGATATATTAAACATTAGCGCCTGATAGAATAGCGAGGCCCATACGCCCATGGGAATATGGGTACTAGCCCTATTCTTTGGAACATAATGTATTGGAGAAAATTATTAATTACATGCATTTGTTCAATGCTTGCAATTTATCAAAAAGTGGTACAAATGGGCTATAGATTACATAATTTTAAGAAATTAGGGGCTCAATTAGGCTCAATAATTTATGGGGGACAAAAGATAGTGTGAAATTGTCAAGGGTAACAATTTATGACGCTACATTTAGCCCCCACTTTAGTGATAGTATGAACTTATGCTCATATTCACACTAAAGTAGAAAATCTATGTCAAGAGGGGTTTGATTGTCCAAATCTTGAAGAGATAGGATGACTAAGGATCTAGGGAGGTGATCAAGCCCCTAGGATCCAAGATCCTATGGCAATACAACATAATCATAAAGGAACACACATGTATGATATGCAATAAGACAACATACACAAACATACAATGTCAACATGAAATGCAAAAGGAGGGTATGGACTAACAAGTTGTGTTATGATAGGATCCATACCAAAGGCATTTATGAATCACACAATAGAAAAGTCTTATATTTTCTAGGTGAATCACAAACTAGAAGGCACATGGGCTAGTGAGGAATAATTTTCACTAGATGAGCCCCCAAGACAAGGTAGAAAAAGGAGAAACACACTAGGCCTAGTGAGGAACATTTTTCACTAGGTGTGTATGCATGTCAACCATACCAAGATTTATACTCCTTGATAACTTTGATAAGGTGTTACAAAATGATCAAAATGCTATGTCAATGCCACACTAAGTTCAACACCCATGAACAAAGTGAAGCAAAAAATATAATGTCAATGTCAACACATTAATAAGTCAAACACTTGTGAACAAAGTGAAGAAAATAATGCCAATGTATGCCCCCACTTTAAAGAAATTGCAAAACACCATGTTGTGTGTAATTACTTTAAAGTAGAAAATAATTAATTCCATGTTTTAAGAGATCACAAGACCTTATTTGGAAATCCCTATGCCAATGATATGTTTCCAAATATAGCTACATCATGATAAGGGGTTTCCCCCAAATGTAATATGACAAACAAAATAGAAATGAACACCGGAGGGAACCATAGATCTGGGGTCGGTAAACATCTTTACTACATTAATATGATAGAGATCAAAACTAACATCATTCTCCAAATACTCAAGGAACAACAAACAAAATGAAGTAATGACACATAGAGAGAGAAAACAAGCAAATTTTTGGGTCAACATGGAATAGACCTAAATGGATCAATGCCTTGCATCATCCCCAACATGAAAAACACAAGACAAAAATAAAAGACAAAGTTTACAACATATAGAATAATGAAAATACAAATAGAATAATGTCATAATAGGTTTGTTTCCTTTGTATCCTTGCGCCAACAGAGTAATAGGGGTCGCCCAAAGAAAATTCACATATAGTAAAACACACAAAGCAACACAACATGAGAGGTCACATCACATGCAAGCAAACACAAAGAGCACATGAAACAAACATAAGAGTACCGCACATGTGAGCCAACCTAAAGAAATTCATGAACATCCCAATCTTGCTCATCATATAGGGAAGGTGAACAACTAGCTAAAGGGACTACAACAAGAGTCGTACTAGGAGCATCTCTAGGTTCAACACTCTCATCAAGAGGATCATCACGATTGACCCTATATAAGTTCATTTGCTTTAAAAATTAAACATTAAGCTCATTATGCACCTCCTCATCAATTTTAGCAATTTCATCATCATTATCCACATTTATCACAATGGGAGGTTATATGATAATAGCAGTTGAATTTTCTTGTTTCACTTCTTGTTTTTTTTCCATGTCTTGTTTTGGTGAGAGTTATATTTCTTCTTGAGTTCTTTCCATAGGTGTTGAATTATCATGCACTATTTTATTATTTTCTTCCAATTGGTGAGCAATAGCATGATGTACGCCTACACTCTTTAGCATTTTGATTTAGTCTTACACAATTTTCAATTTGTGATAGGGTAGGTGTGGGTTTCTCGACCATTGGTTTATTTTCTTCCCTTAAGGGAGAAAGTGAAGGAACCCTCAGGGATTGTGAAACTACCGTCTCTTTAGGTTTATACACTTGTTTTTATCTTTGGAGGAAAAAAAGGAATCATCTTATTGTCTCTCGGTCTTTTATAAGAGATGGGTGGAGGAACTACCACATACTTACCTTGGTTAGTTGGAAGGATCTTGGCTTGGGGCATGGGCTCAAACATAACAGGTGAGGGAGGAGGAACAATCATGGACCTATCATTCTCAGGGATATTACTAAGAGATAAATCTATTATGCACTTTGCCTTAAAATTTTGGTATGATTGGAAAAATAAATCTAATGAGAAGTTCCCACAGGAAGACAAAGGATTAAACCCACTATGATGTACTATAAATATGTCATTTTCAAAGGGAAACTTTATGCAATTGTGAAGAACCGACAGGATGAAATTAATGGAGTGCAACCATGGCTAGCCTAGATTCACATGAAATTGGTCTGACATTGGGATGATGGAGAATGATATATCTAATTGTTTTGTCCCAAATTTAAGAGGAAGAGTTATCAAACCTATCATAGGGCAAGAAAAAACATCATGAGTTTTCAACCATGCTTTCGATTGTTTATAAGAATCTTGATAAAGTTCATACATAAAAAAGAATTTCTCGGTGATCACATTATCTATACACATGCAATCAATAAGTATGCCTTGTATAGGTTTGTCATTGATACAACTGGAAATGTAGAGAGGACCATCAGGTTCATGTCTAGGTTCATCACTATGGGTGAAAGCAATATTGGGTAACATAGTGATTTGGCCCTTACGAGGTTGATCATCTATTAAAGCAATCATGCTATCTAGTTCCTTCTCATTATTACTGCCATCATCATTCTTATCATCATTCATGTCATCACTCATATCATCATTCATCCCATCATTCTTAACATCACAAGATTGCACAAATTTGGATGAATGGTTTGGCATAGGATTTGGTAAAAATTTGAAATTTTTGGTTAGGTGAGGCAACAAACTTATTCTCTTGATCATTAACACCACCCAATTGGATGTGATTAGAATCAGTGAGGTCTTGAATCATTTTGTATCATGTCCACTTGTGTGATGATATTGAAAAAAGGAATTTGGATTGTAATTTGGAGGTAAAGGTTTGGTTGTGTCCATAGGCCTAACAAGAGGTAATCATATTAATTTCTTGCTTAAAAGTTGTAACATGATCAAATGGAGAGTGTTAGGAAGTTGGGTAAATTGTTTGTCTTTTGGTCTAAATTGGTATAGGGTTGAAATTATGGCAGCAACTTGAGGTTTAATGTTGGTTGTTTGGGGTGTATGAAACTTGATAAAATTTGTGTTTTTCTTCTTGAATGGTCGATAGTTGTTTTGAGGTACAGGTTCAGATTTCTCAGTATGAGTCGATGGAGACATCTCTTCATATTGACTAAACAAATTCTGATAGTCATGAAGAGCTATAAACAAATGTATAAATGATGTAAATTTTATTAATAAGATTCAGTCCCTTATGTCTGATTACAAATTTTCAATGAACACTCTTTGGACATCCACATCAAGAAGAGTAAGATTGATCTATGAATAAAGCAACTGATAGAAACTTATGAAATCTGTGACCTTTTCTTTTTTCTTTTGTTTGCATCACATTAAATCATTTATGCTAATCTTAGGACCAATGTTTACTTGGAAATGATTAGGGAATGCATCAACAAGCTCATTAAACAAGTGGATTGAATTATTTGGTAATGAGAAAAAACATTCCAAAGCCATGTCCTTCAATGACCTAGGAAAGAGTTTAATTGGGATTTTATCCTAAAAAATGAAGTCACTACACAAGATTGTATATATCGATATATGATTGTTAGGGTCTCCCTAAACATTGTACTTGAAAAAATGAGGTATCTCTATGTTTTGTGGCATTTTTTCTTTCAATATTTCAAGTGCCAATGGGCTCCTTTTGACATATTGTAATGGTTGTCTGTTTTGGTTTTGGTTTAATATTGATATTTGTTGTTGAAGTGAGGTTACATTTTTCAAAAGTTGGTTGATGATGAAATCATTGGTTGACATGTTTTGGGAATGTAGTGAATATGGTGGAAGTGTGTATATACTTGGTGGGCTATTATGTTGCAAATTTATGAGGGGATGAAACTTGGGGTGTGACATGGGAAGATCCAAAAGCACAAGGATTTCCAGTGTAAAGGCCTATTGTTGGAGTTATACCAATGCTTTGTTGTATCGTAGAAGCAAACGATTGGATTTGTGTATCTAGGGATAGAGGTTATAGTTGTAGGGAGGGAGACTTGATTTCCTCCTTGACTTTGAGTATATCCCAAATATTGAGCACAACTATCCATTGTAGGTATTGTGATCCTAATAAAATGCTACTCCCTAATGTGAGATGTTAGATAAAAACTAATAGTGCAATATGAAGAGAAGTAACAAGATAATAGGGCACCTCAATGATTAGCCTAAG
Organism: Sequoiadendron giganteum; assembly: GCA_007115665.2. NCBI lineage: Eukaryota > Viridiplantae > Streptophyta > Pinopsida > Cupressales > Cupressaceae > Sequoiadendron > Sequoiadendron giganteum. Next base: position 285,017,961 of record CM021107.1, on the reverse strand, counting down.
AAAATGAACAACATAGAAGTAAGATAAACAAATTGATTGCTGTTATACCTTCATGTTGTTGCTTCCTTGGTTGGCCCTTGATTTTGAAGTCTTGTGTGCTCCTTGGATGGCAATGAAGTTGAATGGATGCAATATGAATTGATGCAATATGGATTGATGATGTGAGAGCTTGAATGGCAATTTTGCAAGAGTTTTGTTGCAAAAGACTTGATCCTCCAAAATGAGGGAATTGAAGGGGTATTTATAGGCTAAATTGAATTCTCTAGAGAATTCAACGGTTGAGATTGATCCAACAAGATTAAGATGAAGGGCCATGGTGAGTTGAGGACTCACAAGCCCTCACATCTTGACATGTGGAAGATGAGATGTCTTAGGGTGGAGTGATGTGGAAATGAGGTGGAAGAGAAGGACAAGAGGTGGAAGGGAGGTACATGAGGTGGATGAAGGACAAATACCTTTGAGGTACCTTGGGGAATGAGAAGTTTTCCTCAAAAAGGAACTTCTTGTCCCCAAATGAGGATGAAAGAGACTTTTGAGGAATTTTAGAATTCCTCAAAAATCTCCATGGGAAAAGGGGAAATGTGTGGGAAGAATAAATGTAAATTAAAAATTTACATTTAATGGAGGATTCATTGGATAAAAGGAGGTATCCAAAAAGCTAGAGATTTGTCACATGTGGGAGATGTGACAAGTCCAAAGTTCTAGAAACCTTGGGCACATGTAAAATGACATGTCACATTTGCATGGGAGATGGAGGAGACTTTGGGAAGATAAAAGTGAATTAAAAATTCACATGGGGAAGAGGGGAACCTTGGTTGAATAAATGTGAATTAAAAATTCACATGGGGAAGGGAGTCCATACCAAAAATGGTAAATGGGAAGGTTGACCAGAAAAGGTAAGCTAAATATGGTTAATGATTCTGATTAAGGTTGTGCAAACACAGGATTAAAGTAATTAATGAAATATTTGAGGCAAGTGGGAGATTATGGAGGATGTGACACTTAATCTTGATTAAGTGGTGCACATCCTAATTACAGATTAATTAATTTAATCCGGATTAGAAGAGGGTTATGGAGAATGTGACAAGGAAAGTGAAAAAGGAAGAATTAAAAATTGGTTTTTAATCCAAATAGGTTAAATGACTAAATTAAATAATTTGTCATGTTTATTTAATTTAGAGAAGAGAAGACAAGGGGGGGAAGGTAAAGTATTTAATTTAATTCGATACTTTAGGAACCTTAGGTAGAAAATAAAATAATGATTAAATATATTATTTAATCATTGTTAATGGAATAGATGAATGTAATAGACGATTTTGATCATATGGAAGTGATCAAATTTGGATGTCTACATTTTGCCCCTCTTCGAAGTATCGTTAGAATAACAATGCTTCAAAAAAAAGAAAGTGCAGATGACTAGAAGAAATGACTGAAAGAAAATGCCCCAGCGTGAGGAAGAGGATCTGAGTCGTTCAATTAATGAGGAATGGATGAAGATGCCCCAATCGTGGAAGGTGTTGATTATGGTCGGAAAAAATGGTAAATGTGAAGGGTATGCCCCCTCGAGAGGGTGACGGGGGAAAAAGAAGGGTCCCGGGAAACATCTCAATAGGAAGAAATAGATGATATGGTTGGAAAGAGGGCAGAAAATTAGGCAAGTTTGCCTTTTGAATGAAGTCAATCGGACAAACGGAGTGCAAATGGCAGCCCCAGGAAGAAAAGGGATTAATCAGAGGAATAAAAGGGTAAATAAAAGGTAAAAAATACCTTGTAAAAAGTTAATATAAGGTAATTTTAAAAATTACCTCACCTCATTTGCATTGTTGCAGTTGAGAGAAGAAAAGAAAGAGCAAGCAAAAAGAAGTGAAGATGCTGGGAGATAATGACACCGAGATCGCCCACCGGATAGATGAGGTTTGACGGGCGTATCGACAGCAGGATGGGCCCCACCAGGTAGACGACAAAACCCCCCCATACATTAAATTGAAATTTTAACGCATTTTGAAATCAATTACGAAAAAAGTAAAATATGGGTTTTGTGGAAGGGAAAAAATGAGAAAATGGGTAGAAAACGGAATTAAAAAAAAATTTGTTTTAAAAAAATTATGGCATTGGAAAGAAAAACGGCCGTTGGGGGGCGAATACGCCCTCCCAATGGGCAGATACGTCCTGAGGGCCGAGGTAGGGCTGCCCCACTGTGGGGCGAGTTCACCCCGGCCGGGGCGGAATCACCCCATTGCGGGCAAGTTTTCCCTCGGCTGGGGCGGAGTCAACCCAAGGCGGGGTGAGTCTGCCTTGCCGCCTGGGCGAGTCCGCCCCCACAGGGGCGGAGTCGCCCCGCTGCAGGGCGGCCGCGACCGCGGTGTGTAGCGATGGCACGGAGGCGTCGCCTAGGGTGGCACTGCCCCATGGCAAAGGTGCTGCCCGGGGGTTGGTCGCCGCATCGGTAAGTCAGCCCGGAAGGGGCCGCCTGCCAGCCAGTAGTATTAGTCGCCTGCATGAGCCACCGGCCGCACAGCCGAGTCATTTCAGTGAGCCGCCCATCGAAAGCCATCGACGGCCTACCATAGTGGTTTGCTCCCAAGAGAAGTAGCGGGCGTGTTCGCCTTGCCGCAAGGGGAGGGGGAAGGGAAGACAACGAAAAAGAGGGAGAGAAAAGAAGAGAAAGAGAGGGGAGATGGGATTTGGAGATGAAAAAAAGTTTATGATAGGGGTGATAAAATTTTTGCAGGATTTTGGCAGAGTGCGGACTCACGAGCGGAGGTCGGAGGCGTTGGCGTCATCGATTGAGGCGATGAACGGAGCGGACCATGCAGCTCTGGAGCGGGCGGGGTTACTGCACTTGGTGCAATTTCCGGAGATGAGGGCTCATCGGGCGATGTTGACCGCTCTGATAAAGAGGTGGAGCTCGGCCACATCGACATTCCATTTGCCGATTGGAGAGATGATGGTTACACTTGAGGATGTGTGGCGGATCCTAAGGTTACCGATATCGGGACGGTTAGTGTGCGATGGGGAGTTGAGAGGAGAGCAGTTAGATGAGACCATGATGGTGTTATTTGGGTGAGATGACTTGCCAATATAGAAGGGGGGATTGGATGTAGACAGATGCCTGGATCTGGGGGTGCCGGCATTACCACTGTTTCTATGTTGCCTGATTAGCGGGATTTTGTTGCCAGACCGGAGTAGGCATTTTTGCAGCTTGCGGTATATGGGGGTGATTCGACATATTGTCGAGTGGGCGGATGGGCAGTTCTCTTGGGGGTCATGCGTATTGGCTCAGTTATATCGAGATATGCACGGGATTTGCTATTGGGGGGGGGCAGAGCTTGACACACCAGACGTTACTGCAGGTATGGGGATGGACGCACATTGCGGTGATGAGGCCCATAGTGATCAGGGGAGGGGATTTGGATGACAGAGAGCCAGTGGCATGGCAGTTCGGGGTAGCCAGGGGTTGTATCCTTCGGTATGAGACACAGGGAGAGGTGGAGCGGTGGAGGAGGGCATTTGATGATTTACGGAGAGATGACATTATATGGCGGCCATATATGTTTCGACAGTTTAGAAGGTGGAGGACCGAGGAGGAGAGACAGTGAGGGTTCTTCATGTGCAGATGTTACCTGATTGGGAGCCCAAGGTACATAGTGGAGCTACATCATCTCGACCGAGTGGGATGGCAGTTTGGACTAGTGCAGGATATTTCAGGAGCATCGGTGATGTTTCGTCGGCTTACTAGGGAGGTACCTTGGGGGGCGGCGTTGGCAACGAGAGACGTGAGGGCGTCATGGGTGGTGGTAGGTGGGGTGCCCTATCCAGGGCGGTGGCAGGGTCCAGAGGATGTTGGAGTGACAGATCGGTATGGTCGGTGGTTTCGCAACCATCGATGGGGTAGGGTTACACCGGAGATGCTGGCTATAGGGGCCAGGGGAGGAGCAGGAGGGTGGACAAGAGGAGGAGGCGGAGCAGGGTGGACAGGAGGAGGAGGCACCTAAAAGTGGTGATGCAGAGGAGGGTGCTGTTGGAGATTAGCTGGCGAGGAGGGGGAGAGTCAGGAGGAGGCTGAGGAGGCCGAGGAGACCGAGGAGAGCTATGGTAGAGGCAATGGAGGCAGGAGGAGCTGATGGGGGGGAGGAGATAGAGATGGTAGGCGCCGATGGGGGGGAGGAGATAAAGGTAGTGAGATTGGAGAGTGAGCCAGAGGTGGAGATGCTTCAGGTGGTGGAGGGGAGAGCTGCTCAGCCAGGGATTGGCATTAGAGTATGATGGAGGCGGGTGTAGGTGAGGGTTGAGTAGGAGGAGGGGAGAGTTTCAGAGCCATTGGTGGAGGGGAAAGTTAGAGATCCACAGGAGGAGGTAGAGAGGGTGGTGGATGTTAGATGATAGCCTAGGGAGAGGCCTGAGAGCAGTCATCAAGGGAGAGTCCAGCCAGTTGAGCAGGAGGGTAGGAGACTGATGAGGGTGGGGAGGAATGGACAACTGCGGAGGATTCGGTTGACGTGTCAGACAGAGCCGGTGTAGGAGGAGAGAGAGGGAGAGGCGATGGACCCGGGTGTACTAGTGATGGAGCCGTTAGCCATAGTACTAGCAGCTACAGTTGACGATCTAGTGGTTTTACTGAGAGGGGCCTAGGCAAGGATATAGGTGCTAGAGGAGGAGGTGAGGAGGGCGGAGATAGAGGTACGAAGGATACATGATAGAGAGGATATAGTGTTTGATCGTGTGGTGAGCCGACTCATGAAAGATGCATTGGTTGCAGAGAGAGAGAGATGAGATGCGAGCAGAGAGGGAGAGAGCACAGGGGGAGCTGGCTCGGGTGACATGGGACCGAGACAGGCTAGAGGCAACGATGATAGTTGCACAGATGCGAGGGCAGCCAGAGTCAGCAGGAGAGGGGGAGATGGAGATATTGAGATGTCAGGTGGCAAGATTTCAGGATGAGAGGACGACACTGCAGGAGAGGGCATATATGGCAGAGACATCTACAGAGGAGATGAGGGTGAGGGACGAGGCCGCAGAGGTTAGACTGGAGACGGTGCAGCGGGAGACAGAGAGTGCACAAGGACAGATGCAAGCTCTACAGGGGGAGAGAGACAGTGCACAGGGGCAGGTGCAAGCTCTACAGGGAGAGAGGGACCGTGTATAGGGACAGATGCAGGAACTCCAAGGAGATAGGAACAGTTTATGGAGACAGGTCCAGATCCTGCAATTTTAGAGAGACTCAGCAGTAGGGTGGGTAGAGAATGCTGAGAGAGACATAGCATAGATGCAGGCATGGCGAGGGCAGGTTGATGAGGCAGTGCTGGAGACTATGTGGGTAGAGAGAGAGAGGTCTGTAGAGCAGATACGACTTCTGACAGCGGCACAGGAGGCATAGGAGTAGGAGCGACGGGCCATGAGTAGAGAGAGGGATAGGTACAGGCATGAGTGGAATGTCGCTCGGTACTAGGTTGGGCAGAGAGATGACTATATGCAGGAGGCAGTGTATTGGAGGTGCGCGTATGAGCAGGCAGTGCCAGATCCGACGTAGCGTACAACGCGATATGTTAGGCAGACACCCCAGATGTCGGCACCATCGCAGTTGTTAGGGACATGGACCAGAGGGTTCAGTGATTTCCAGGTGGCTCCTTCTCGGTTTGGGACTCCAGGGCGTGAGTCGCAAGGGACTCCGACACACAAGGGACCGGTACCTGAGTCTCCACAAAGGTCAGATGCGGGCAGTTCAGGGCATGCAGAGGATAGATGACAGGATGCAGGAGGTTTTGACAGGTACTAGATGGTAGTGTAGTGCATATTTTCAGATGCACCTTATTTTGAGCATGATAGGGAGGTGATTATGTGATGACCATATTTTGGATATGGACAGTGTATTATTATGATGATGATATTGGATGATCCCATTGATAGTATGTTACACATTTTGGTGATGGATGGTATGCATATGGTGTTTTATGTGATGTTCCTATGATAGTGGATGGATGTTATGCATATGTATATGATGTTTTATGTGATGTTCCTATGATAGTGGATGGATGTTATGCATATGTATATGATGTTTTATGTGATGTTGATGTCTTACTTATGCATGTGTGATTATGTTAAATGATTTATGACTGGTAATGCAATTGTGTTACTGATATGAGTAATATGGACCTAGTGAATTGATGTGAATGCAAATGGATAAATGAGTGGATGTAAATGGATAAATGAACCTAATGAATTGATGTGAATGAACGAATGTTTAATGCACTTAATGAATTGATGTTAATTCAAGTGGATAAATGAACGAATGTTTAATGTAAATGGATGTTAATACATTTAATGAATTTAATGCAAATGGATAAATGCACGAATGTTTAATGTAAATGGATGTTAATACATTTAATGAATTTAATGCAAATGGATAAATGAACGAATGTTTAATGCAGGTTAATGCACTTAATGAATGTGGACATAAGTATCAATGGGTATATGATAGGTGTAGGATGTGGGGGTTGTAGTACCTGTCAAAGACCGTAAGGATCCTGAGAAGAAAAGTTAATAAGAGGGAATGAGAGTTTGCACAACCAAAACCACAAGTCATAGATGTAGGGGCAAGATAGGATGAAGGGGGGGGGAATATGCAATGAGATGAAATGCAACGTGAATGCAATTTTCCATCCTTTAGAGCACTGATTTTTGCTATAGCACAAGACATCGGATGTTAGGGTATGCAAACCAAGACGAATTAATGTCAAATGCAGAAAATAAACACGACAAACAAGAAGGATATCCCAATACCCCAAAGTCGCGATGACGTTGGTTGGGCCAGGTATTGGAATAACCACAAGCACAAAGAGATGCCCCCACATAACACGGGGTCTGAAAAGAATCCCGGTGGGTACCATGTGGGGCATCCCAACAGATAAAAACAAAAGTGAAGAGATGTCCCTATGTTAACTTGGCAAAACATACCATAATATGAAGGATCATGGCGATCTTGACTAGTGTTTATAGGGAGCTCAACTGATAAACAAAATCCAAAAGTACCAAAAGATCATAATCAATTACAAGCATCCTTTTCCATAAGATCCCAGGGATGGATGGGGTTGATGTGGTCTGTTAGGAAGGATGCATCCTGTTAAGACCGATGATGAATACTAAGCTAAAGTGACCTGGATGACGCAGGATAATTGCCATTGGACAGATTTCTTGAGACGAGAAGACCTTGTTTGTGAAGAATCAACGATGATAGAGACATACCTGACAATGAGAAGATGAGACATAACCTAAAGACCTAGGGGCTCGAGGGTTGATCAAAGATCAACCTTGCCTACGTGAAAGCGCAGAGCCCTCGTAGTTCAGAAAAAGACAATGATAAAAGAGCGGAAAGTGGACTGATGGAAACCGATGGAAGACCAAGATAGACACAAGCCTCGGGGGCAGATCAAAAGATCAACCTTGCCTATGTGCAAGTGCAGGGGCAACGTAGTTTGGATATGACAAAAGACTGAAGATGGACAAGATCAAAAAGTGGACCATGAGGACAGGTGATGAAGGACAAAATGCCTCGGGGGCCGATCCAAAGATTAGCCTTGCCTATGTGCAAGCGCAGAGGCATCGTAGTTCAAGAGGGGATGATGAGAAAAATGGAAAGAGGGTGATGATGACAGAAGATGGAGGATAAAGACACGGAGAATCCCCAGGGGCAGATCAAAACATCAACCTTGCCTACGTGCAAGTGCAGGGGCAACATAGTTCGCAAGGAGACACGATGAGACCAAGATGAAGACAAACAAGAAGAGATGACACAAGCTCAGATTAGGATAATAAGCTCAAGGTGTTGGATAGCGGATGACGGTCGTCCAATGCTCAACCAAAATATACCAAGTAGCGAGGTGATGCAAGCAGATGGGAGGATATGGGGATTGAGGAATCGGTGGGTAAGCCATAGAGTAACCAGGACACGAGGAAGATAATGATTCAACCCTATACAAGAGGTGCCTGTTGCCAGGTTTTCACCAATCGTACGTATCCAAGGTGCCACACAGGGGTGGTTTTCACCATAGGACGAATTATTTCTCTTTACTATTTTGGATTTTTGGATTTTTGGATTTTTTTTAATTTTTTACTTTTACCAGGAAGGATACCCTAGCTGATCTAAGTGTAGAACTTCTTCAGATGCATGATGTTGATGGGTTCCTCCAAAGGCTCACCTTCAGGGGTGGAGAGCCTGTAGACACCAGAACCATACTTGGAGGTGATGACATAAGGGCCCAACCAGTTTGCTTCAAACTTACCTTTCTTCTCTCGATCTTGCTGATTCCGCTAATTTTCTTTTAGGACTAAATCACCAATCTTGAATTGGAGAGGGCAAACTTTCTTATTGTAGCTTCTTTTGAGTCGATGTTGATAAGCTTGCAGATGGGTATAAGCCTTGACTCTCTTTTCATTGAGCAATTCCAATTGTGCCAAGCGTGCCACCCAGGTGTCTTCATCAGTGATGAGATTCTTGAGGGAGATGCAGAGTGAAGGGATTTCAACTTCGATTAGCAAGATGGCCTCAGCGCCATAGACAAGAGAATATGGAGTGGCTCTAGTAGGGGTGCGGATGGATGTACGGTAGGCCCAAAGAGCAGGATGGATATGGAGGTGCCAATTGTGGCCAGTGCTATTGACCATCTTCTTAATGATTTTGATCAATGTATTATTTGTTGCTTCTGCCTTCCCATTACCTTGGGGGTAATAGGGAGTGGACCAATGATGTTGGATATGATAAGTGTCACAAAGGGATTTTATACAATTATTTTTGAATGGTTTTCCGTTGTTGGTGATGATAGCGGAGGGGATACCATACCTGCAGAGAATATGGTAGAGGATGAACTTAGAGATCTGAACACCAGTGATTTGAGTGAGTGGAATGGCTTCCACCCACTTGGTGAAGTATTTAGTGGTTGTGATGATAAAGGTGTGACCATCTGAAGATGGAGGGTAGATCTTGCCAATCAAGTCGAAACCCCATTGTGAAAATGGCCAACGTGTCGTGATGGGTTGGAGATCTTGTGTTGGAGTGTGAATTAGATGTGCATGTTGTTGGCACGGAAGACACTTTTTGACGTACTCACAAGCATCATGTTCCATTGTGGGCCAGTAATATCCTGCTCTGAGAATCTGCTTGGCTAAGGCCATACCATTAGAATGGGCCCCACAAATACCGTTATGCACTTTTGTTAATGTTGTGTGGGCTTCAGTTTCATCTAGACAACAAAGGAGAGTTCCATCATACCCATGTCAATAAAGTGTATCACCGATAATGGTGTAACGGGCTGTGCGTTGGATAAATGATTTATGTTGGTTTCTTGTGAGGTCAGGCGGGAGGGTGTTGTCATGAATGTATGTGTAAATGTCATGGTACTAAGGGGATTCAGGACCTACAATAGCACACACCATGTCATTCTTAGGGATATCATACGCTGGGCTTAGGAGTTGCTCAACTAGGAATTGATAATTTATGCAATCCTTTGGCATGTCGAGGAGAGAACCAATGGTAGCCATAGCATCTGCTGCCTTATTCTGGAGTTTCGGGATCTGCTCAAATTGGATGGTAGTGAAATATTTCTTGAAGTCATCCACCATTCATTTATAAGGCATCAACTTTTCATCTTTTGTTAGAAACTCATCGTTGACCTGTTTTATGACTAACTGGGAGTCACCAAAAACATGTAGATGAGTGATGTGCCATTGGACTACAATTCCGAGGCCTGTGAGAAGGGCTTCATATTCGGAGATGTTGTTGGTGCAGGGAAAAGCCAGTCTGAATGATTTTGGTATGTAGTCGCCTTGGGGGGTGATAAGCAAGATTCCTGCTCCCGATCCATTATGGGTATGTGATCCATCAAAGTACAATGTCCAGGTGGTGGTTTCTGAGACTGCAAATACTCCTTCATCTGGAAATTCATTTTCTATGGGATAAGCATCCACTAATGGGGCATCCGCCAACTGATCAGCTATTACTTGTCCTTTTATGGCTTTTCTATCCACATATTCTATATCAAACTCACTGAGGAGCATGATCCATTTAGCCATTCGACCAGTCAGGGCTGTCTTGGATAGCAGGTACTTGAGGGGGCTGACTTTGGAGATTAATTTGATAGGATGGCTGAGCATATAGTGGCATAGCTTTTGTGTGCTTAAGACCACAGCAAGACAGGCCTTTTCCATTGGTGAATAGTTGAGTTCATACCCGACCAGTGTGTGACTGATGTAATAGATCGCCCGTTCCTTTGAAGATTCATCATGTTGCACCAATAATGCCCCCAATGCTACTGACGTGGCTGATATGTACAACAGGAGGGGTTTACCAGGGATAGGTGGCATCAAGATCAGCGGGTGGGCCAAATATCCTTTGAGCATGTCGAAGCCCAACTGACACTGTTGATTCCACTTGAAACTGGTGTCTTTCTTGAGAAGGTGGGAAAATGACTGACATTTATCCACAAGTTGGGCTATAAAGCAGCGGATGGATTGTAGTTTCCCTTGGAGACTCCTTAATTGTCTCAAGTTTCTTGGAGGAGGCATATCCATGATAGCTTTCACCTTAGTTGGGTCAACCTCGATGCCTCTTCGGGACACTATGAAGCCCAAGAGTTTCCCTGATGTGACACCAAATACACACTTTTTTCGATTCAGTCGAAGCTTGTATTGTTCTAAGCGCTCAAAGATCCGTTTCAAAATGGCAGGGTGTTCTTCCCTGGTTCCAGATTTTTCTAGTAGGTCATTGACATAGTCTTCCATGATGATGTGAATGAGATCATGGAATATAACCGTCATTGCCTGTTGATATGTTGCCCCTGCATTTTTGAGACCAAAGGGCATGACATTATAACAGAAAGTACCCCAAGGTGTTGTAAAAGCGGTTTTATGTTGATCGTCGGGGGCAATCCGGATCTGATTATAGCCAAAGAAGCCATCCATGAGGGATAGCATCTCGTGTCTCGCAGTGATGTCGACTAACATGTCGATGTTAGGCAAGGGGAAGTCATCTTTTGGGCAAGCCTTGTTGAGATCCCAGAAATCCGTACAAATTCTGATGTCTCCATTGGGTTTAGCAACAGGTACAATATTGGAGATCCAATCAAAGTAGTCAATGGGCCTAATAAAACCACCATCCAGTAACTTTTCCAGTTCTTTCTTAACCAATAATGCCACTTGGGGGTGCATTTTTCGGAGCTTCTGCTTGATAGGTTTAGTCTCTGGACGAACATCCAAATGGTGGACAACAAGATTGGGATCTAAGCCAGGCATATCAGAGTAAGCCCATGCAAAGTTGATAACCCCTTCAAGGAGAATTCAGACAATGGTGGTGTATTCTGCTTTAGATAAAGATTTAGCCACATAGGTTATCTTTGGAATCTCTTCTGTCCCCAGGTTCACCTCTTGCGTTTCTTCAATGAGAATTGAAGATTGCTCAGATAGTCATGTTCCTACAAGGGGAAGATGAACGTCCCCATCTTCCAGTGCCGTATCAAGGTTTTCACTGTCAGATACATCCTTTGTTTTTACTTTTTCATAGTCAAAAAGTGCCTCGGTGAGGTTTTCACTTGATGACCCATTCTTCTTTTGTTTCTTTTTGTTTTTGCGATTAGGGAATTCATCTTCCCCCAATCCCATTAGATGTACATAGGTATCTTTTGAGGGAAAAGTGCTAACTGGTGTGCTACCTTGTAGGTCATGATCGATTAGCTCAAGATGTTTAAGGGATAAAGTTATGGTACAAATGGATAAGCATTCAAACATGGAGGGGAGGTCAATGTGATTCAAATCGTCGTACGCGTGTATGATGGATTCCTCCTCCGGTATGTCTTCAAGGGAACTGTTGTCAACACTAACATTGTTAGAGGTGTTAGCGGATGTTGTAAGACCCTTCTATTTGGTATCATAGCCCAAGCCCAAATTCCTTGGTTGGATGGTAGTTGCTTCGATGGGCAGATGTCTTCCTTGTTCTTCTGCACCAAGGCCTCCGCCTTGGTAATGGCAATTTTCAATGAATTTGGAGGCATGTGGATAGGCTTCATGGAAGTATTCAATAAGGGGCTGTGGTGGTTCAGGCTCCTCCTGATAAACCCATTGACTGATATCATCGTCCATTAGATCTTGGAGGGATCCCAAATTATTGAATGTTGTGGACCCCACGTTCTTGGAAGTGAGGGTGAGTGTCTTTTCTTCTACTTCTGGTAATGGCAGAATCAGTTGCCCATATGTGCGGGGCAAAGGTGGCATGGTTGCCACATTGAGTGTGGTGTGCATTTCATATTCACGACATCCCTTATCTACGATCTAGTCCTTGGTGATGGTGGAAGAAGGTGTGGATGATGGTGGGGATGAAGTGTTCAGAGTATTGGTGGATGGGATAGGATCGGATGTCGGTGGTGCCCCCATTTCAACCCTTGGGCAATAATGTGAATGTGGAAAAGAGGCCTCCAAGGCGCGACAATATTCAAAGGGTTGAGCATCGGCTTGTATGGTGACTTTCATTCCTTGAAATGGGAATTTTAGGCATTGGTGATAAGTGGATGGTACGGCTTGAATAGAGTGAATCCATGGATGGCAAAGAAGGATGTTGTATGGGATTCAAGGTCCAGAACATGGCACATAGTGTATTGTATAATGGGGCCCACTTGTATAGGGAGGCAAATAATGCCTTTAGAATCTCACTCTGCATTATCATAGGCCTTAATGGTGATCACTTGATTTCTCAGATCAGCTTGGGTGTATCCAACCTGTTGTATAAACTTTAACGTACATAGATTTAGGGCTGAACCATTATCTACTAATACCCTTTTTACTTTTTGACAGTTGACACCAACCTCGAGATGCGACATGTCCTTTTGGCTAAAGGCTAGCTGACAGGTCGATGAAAGATTGCCTACCAATGCTTGAAATTGGGTAGGGTCAATATTATCAGGTACTTGTGTGCTTTGCAAAGCCTTATTTAGGATATCTTAATGTACGGGAGATGACTTAAGCAGATCCAGAATGGATATTTGGGCTGTAGTTTTACCTAGATGGTCTAGGATATTATACTGGGAATTGGCGGATGGTCGTTGGGTGGATGGGGATGCTGCTGGGACTGTGATGCGGGTTCACCGAGTAGTAACAACACATTGTGGATCTTTTCCCTTAACGTGGATCATGGATACACATGGTTCCACTTGTTCTACATATGAAACCACACCTTGATAATTGTATGGTACATTTTTGTAGTTGATATTATTGGTACTGTTTCCCGGCTGGTTGTTATTGCTAGGTCCAGGATTTGAGTTGGATGTACTAGGACCCTGATTATGATTAGGAAAGGTGTTTTGGTATATTTGTAATTGAGCATTGGATGAAGATGCTGCATTAGCATCTACATGTATTTCGCCTCGATCAATGAGACCTTGGATGTAGGTTTTCAAGCCTTGACATTTATCCAGGGTATGTCCCTTAATTTTGTGGAATTCGCAGTATTCATTGTCTTTAAACCAAGCAGGCTTGGGTTTGGACATATCGAGGGGTTTGGTGACAGGGTACATTATGGGGTAATTGGCTTGAAGAAACTTATTAAACACCACACTAAGGGGTTCTCCCAACTGAGTGAATTGTCGTTTATTCCCACCTTGGTTATTTTGATTGGCTTGTTGTCGTGGTGCCCCTTGGGGGACGGATATGGCATTCTGAATGGACGGTTGTTGTTGGGAAGGATATATTTCTGTGGTGTTGGCTACTTGGACATGTTTAGTGTCAGTGACACCATCATTGACGGCATTTTTGTTTCTATTCCAAAAATGAGGTTTATCCCCGAAGGACTTCTCTCTATCGAAATTGAAATGTTTGACTTGTCCTCTTGCGACAAGGGCTCGTTCTAAGATGGGGCCTTTCTCCACAAGTCCCGCAAAAGTAGTGATGCAATGGAGTTGGAAATTGTGTGCCATATCCAGGTGAGATTTTTTGATAAACAACATTACCATGTCTTTTTCTGTTGGTGGGGATTTCATCCTACTAGCCAAGGCACACCATCTTTGCAAGTAGCTTGCAAAGGTCTCTCCATCACGTTGTTTTTCTTTGAGGAGATCAAGTGTGTCAATATCTTTCTCTAAGTTAAAAGAGAAGTGAGTGAAAAACTATTCAGATAGTTGTGCGAAGGTCTTGATAGATCCCTTTTCCAGACCCATAAACCAGTTGAGGGCGACCCCTTGCAAACTTTTAGGGAAAAGTCGGATGAGATAATTGTCATTGTGCATGACCTCTTGGAAATGAGCATAAAACTCTTGAAGGTGAGCTCTAGGATCCTTGGTTCCTTTGTATTTGTCAAATTTGGGTATCTCGAAATGTTTAGGAAAAGGAACCAAAGAAATGGAGGGATCAAACGGATAAAGGCATATATCCTCAAACTTGAAGGATTGTTTTCCCATTCTAGCTTGTAAGTCCTTTAATGTGGCTTTTACTTCTTCCAAGTCTTTGTTGACGGGAGTCAAAGTGGATTGAGTGTATGGATGATGTTGTGGGTATGATGGGGATGACCCTCCCATTGTTGGATCATAAATGGGCTGAGTCAGGTATGAATGTATTGGTTGATTGTAAGAAGGTTGATAGTTGCATGATTGGTTGTGTTGAGTCGGAGCCACTTGTTGTTGATAGTAAGACACAAGAGAGGGGGCCTGTTTTTGCATAGCATTTTGATAATGCATAGTGGTAGGGCCTCTTTGTTGATGTGATGATGTTTGTTGATAATAGGAAGTGTAAGGTGCCCCATGTTGGTGAGCTGGTTGTTGTTGAAAATAGGGTTGGTTGTTGTTGAAAATAGGGTGGGTAGGATTGGTTTTGTTGTGCAATGGTGGTTTTTTGCATGGCATATGGATATGGGTTTAACGTTTGTTGATGAGGATTGTGTTGAGGTTGTGTAGGGTTGGTGTAAGGTGGCAGTTGGGTACGTGTTTGGTTTTGCACATTCTGAGGAGGGTTTGTATGGGATGGAATAGTGTATGTGCTAGAGGGATGATAAAGGTATTTGGTGAGTGGGTTATGGTGTGTTTGCATAGGGATGTGCATATGTTTTTGTGGAGGTTGTTGTTGTTGTTGATGAGGTGGATGAGGTAAGATTTGTTGTTGTTGAGGCGGGTGAGATGGGATGTATTGTTGTTGTTGTGATGGATTAGGTGGGATGTGTTGTTGTTGTTGAGATGTAGGTTACACACCTGATGTGGTGGTTGTGTGAGAACTGGAGGGTGTTGTGGATGTTGTTGATGTAAGTGTTGAGATGAAGCTATTGTAGTAGCAACATATTATGGCGCTGCTAGTGGTGTAGTGGATTGGTGTGGATTATTTGGAGGTTGTTGAAATGCAGGCGGTAGTGCGTTGGTAAGTGGAGGTGTGCCCCCAATATTAGAATATGGGGGAGGAAGCGGTGGAGCAGATGGGATGTATGACGGAATGCCATAGGTGTGGGGGTCATTAGGATTGGGTGGTGGAATGGTAGATGTTGTGGTTGGAAGATGAGGATATTCTTGGACTTGATGGATGACAGCATTTCCAAATTCAGGGTGGTACCAATTTTTAGTGGGTGCACCTTCAGGAATGTAGGAGCTTTCTGGAACATTTTGTGAGGTTTGCGGGTCGACAAATGGGGGAAGGGCATATTGTGATGTATCAAAATTGGATGGTGGTTTGACTCCCTTCATGAGTAAGGTGGAAAGGATCTTATCCTCACGTTCATTTAGGAGGCGATCCGTCATTTGGACATTGGCAGGATTGCTGAGATATTCATCAACAGTGACTTCAGGTTGATTGACCATGTTTTCGTCACTAGGTGGTGTGATATTCTGGATGTGAGTGTTTGATTGGGATGAAACGCCATTATGGGGATCATGTGGAATGTTATTAGGATCTTGAGGGGCATTTGGTTGGGAACCTTGTGTTTGTTGGTTTGCCATTTGCTTTTTTGTTTGTGAGCGGGTTTGAATGGGCATGAATGTGCAAAATGACTAAGTGGTTTCAAGATTCAACTTCTAGATGATGACTTAGGTGATGATTGATGTTGGTTTGATTGGATCAAATGATTATGTATCACTGTTAATGATTGGATTGGTTTGGATCTAGTGATGATGTATCAACTTGATAAGATTGGATGATGATTGGATTCAATTTGGATCAAGTGATGATGTATCACTTGATGATTGGATGATGATTGGATCACTTGATGATTGGATGATGATTGGATTTGATTTGGATCAAGTGATGATGTATCACTTGATGATTGGATGATGATGGGATTTGATTTGGATCAATTGGATAAATTGATGATGTCCCAATTGGATGATTAGGTGGTGATTGGATTTGATTGGATCAAGTGATGATGTATCACTTGATGGTTGGATGATGATTGGATTTGATGATTGGATTGGTGATTAGATTGGATTGGATCAAATGATGATGTGGATTGGATTGGATCAAATGATGATTTGGATTGATAACTGGATTGGATTGGATCAAGTGATGATTTGGATTGATGATTGGATTGGATTGGATCAAGTGATGATTTGGATTGATGATTGGATTGGATCAAATGATGGTGTGTCAACTTGGTGATTAGGTGGTGATTGGATTAAATGATGATTTGGATTGATGATTGGATCAAATGATGATTGGGATTGATGATTGGATGATGGAAGGGATCCTAAAACCTGATTTGGAGATCACCCTAGGTGACTTGTAACATTGGTTGATCAGATTAAATCAATGATTATGACGCTTAATCCACCTTGAGATGGAAGGGGATTGATTTGGGACAATGATGTTGACTTACAACACAAATCCATTTCAAGATAGAAGTGGATTGATTAGGTTGAAGGCAAGGATTGATTATGTAGGATAACGATCAATTTAACGCCTTGGTCAATTTGGGAAAATAACTCCTAAAACAAGGTTTTAAAGGTTTTTTGTGTTGAGGAATAATGATGGATGCAAAGGGAAGATATGTTGTTGAAGATGTTTAGGTCTTGTGATAAGGCGGATGTTCCAAATGGTGGAATGGTCAATGTGAATGTGGTAAATGGACATTTTTGGAGAGGTTAAATGGAGGTTTGGAATAGTCAAATGAGTGTTTAGGATGATCAAATGGTCAAATGGAGGTTTTGGGGATTCAAACGGGGATTCAAAATGATCAAACGGGTGAAACTGTCTATTCAGGGGCGTATTCGCACTTCTGCAGAAAAAGCTGAAATAGAGGGCAAGGTCGCCCCTCTGCAGTAAAAAGGCTGAAATAGCAAAGGGCAAATTCACCCCTCTACAGAAAATGGCTGAAAAAGAGGGCAAGGTCGCCCCTCTGCAGTGGAAAAGGCTGAAACAATAAAGCGCAGATTCGCCCCTCTACAGAAAATGGCCGAAATAGAGGGCAAGGTCACCCCTCTGCAGTGGAAATTTGAACTTGGTTTGGATAAGGGATTTTGGCAAGGACTTAAAATGGTTTAATGACTGTTTGACTTACCAAAATTTACTGGTTCTTCACAAAAAGACACTTTGAACAAGTACAATCTTATGATTAATGTTTTAACGGGTATGGTCGGCAAAGGTCTTACTCTAGGATGAACAAGGTTTCTAGGGAGTCCTCAATATATGCTCGGTATGTGAGGCACAACCGTGAACACCAGTCCATCACAAGCGTGAGTCGGGAGCCCCAACGAGATACTGAAAGGCTCAGACCAACTCTTCACGTCTATCTAGGTATCACCCTAGCTTTGACGTTCCGTTAATTACGACGCAACTGGATTGGGGTACAAATTTGGCTCTCCCCCCTTTATATACCCTGCCGGTACGCGTGGTTGGAATCGTCCCTTGGGGTGATGAAATCTCCAAGCAGGTCCCGCTAAGAAGAAGACACTAATTGTTTCCAACTACCCCTTCGAATCCGCACAACGTGCAAAGGAGGAAGGTGAAAACAGACTAATGCCCCCTTAAGGTAAAATAAATAAAATAGACACAGCAAGCGGCAAATATTTCTTTCCCCTACTTATACTAAGTAAATAGATAAAGCAGTAAGGAAAGACTTTTAAAAATTAGAATAAAAGGAGGGCCCTGCAAGCAAATGTTAGTTGTTTATCCTTTTGCCCTCTTTGTGATTTTGTAGCAAAAATATGCAAGATACCAGCAAGCAATCTGACTTCACTCATCAACAAACAGGATTAGTGGGTTAGAGCACAGAACAACAAAAGAAAGAGACAAAAACGAAGCTAAAATGTCCCTTTTTACCTTCTCGAATGTGCTGTTAAGGGCAGATTCGCCCCTCTGCAGAAAACAATCAGAAACAGCAAAGGGCAGGTTCGCCCCTCTGCAGAAAACAATAAAACAGCAAAGGGCAGGGTCACCCCTCTGCAGAAAATGGTCAGAAATAGAGGGCAAGGTTGCCCCTCTGCACAAAACAGTCAGAAACGAAGGGCAAGGTCACCCCTCTGCAGAAAATAGTCGGAAACAACAAAGAGTAGGGTCGCCCCTCTGCAGAAAACGGTCAGAAATAGAGGGCAAGGCCGCCCCTCTGCACAAAACAGTCAGAAACAGAGGGCAAGATCGCCCTTCTACAGAAAATAGTCAGAAACAGAGGGCAAGGTCGCCCCTCTGCACAAAAACAGTCAGAAACAGAGGGCAAGGTCGCCCCTCTACAGAAAACAGTTGGAAACAAAGGGAAAGGTCGCCCTTCTGTGGCGTCCGGGAGGGCAAGTTCGCCCCTCTGCGACCTGAATCTGCAAAAAAGCTAACAACATAAAATTTAAAAGAAAGTGACCCCTTTGTGGGTCCCACCGGGCGTGCTAGAAATGTGATCCTAATAAAATGCTACTCCCTAATGTGAGATGTTAGATAAAAACTAATAGTGCAATATGAAGAGAAGTAACAAGATAATAGGGCACCTCAATGATTAGCCTAAGAAAATGAACAACATAGAAGTAAGATAAACAAATTGATTGTTGTTATACCTTCATGTTGTTGCTTCCTTGGTTGGCCCTTGATTTTGAAATCTTGTGTGCTCCTTGGATGGCAATGAAGTTGAATGGATGCAATATGAATTAATGCAATATGGATTGATGATGTGAGAGCTTGAATGGAAATTTTGCAAGAGTTTTGTTGCAAAAGACTTGATCCTCCAAAATGAGGGAATTGAAGGGGTATTTATAGGCTAAATTGAATTCTCTAGAGAATTCAATGGTTGAAATTGATCCAACAAGATCAAGATGAAGGGCCATGGTGAGTTGAGGACTCACAAGCCCTCACATCTTGACATGTGGAAGATGAGATGTCTTAGGGTGGAGTGATGTGGAAATGAGGTGGAAGAGAAGGACAAGAGGTGGAAGGGAGGTACATGAGGTGGATGAAGGACAAATACCTTTGAGGTACCTTGGGGAATGAGAAGATTTCCTCAAAAAGGAACTTCTTGTCCCCAAATGAGGATGAAAGAGACTTTTGAGGAATTTTAGAATTCCTCAAAAATCTCCATGGGAAAAGGGGAAATGTGTGGGAAGAATAAATGTAAATTAAAAATTTACATTTAATGGAGGATTCATTGGATAAAAGGAGGTCTCCAAAAAGTTGGAGATTTGTCACATGTGGGAGATGTGACAAGTCCAAAGTTCTAGAAACCTTGGGCACATGTAAAATGACATGTCACATTTGCATGGGAGATGGAGGAGACTTTGGGAAGATAAAAGTGAATTAAAAATTCACATGGGGAAGAGGGGAACCTTGGTTGAATAAATGTGAATTAAAAATTCACATGGGGAAGGGAGTCCATACCAAAAATGGTAAGTGGGAAGGTTGACTAGAAAAGGTAAGCTAAATATGGTTAATGATTCTGATTAAGATTGTGCAAACACAGGATTAAGGTAATTAATGAAAGATTAGAGGCAAGTGGGAGATTATGGAGGATGTGACACTTAATCTTGATTAAGTGGTGCACATACTAATTACAGATTAATTAATTTAATCCGGATTAGAAGAGGGTTATGGAGAATGTGACAAGGAGAGTGAAAAAGGAAGAATTAAAAATTGGTTTTTAATCCAAATAGGTTAAATGACTAAATTAAATAATTTGTCATGTTTATTTAATTTAGAGAAGAGAAGACAAGGGGGGGAAGGTAAAGTATTTAATTTAATTCGATACTTTAGGAACCTTAGGCAGAAAATAAAATAATGATTAAATATATTATTTAATCACTGTTAATGGAATAGATGAATGTAATAGACGATTTTGATCATATGGAAGTGATCAAATTTGGATGTCTACAGGTACATTATTATCAACTATATGGGCCAGGCTACACAAAACCTCTAGTCCATGATCATCACTAATCAGTTTCCTCATGCTATTTGTAAGGAGGAAATATGGATCAGGATTAGTATCAATGAAATCAGAACAAAGGATAAAACCCAACCTACTCATGAGATGCAATTTCCATAGATATGAATTCAACAAACAAGGTTAGCACATTCAAACTAAAATGCAAATGAATTCAAACTACACAATCTTACCATCCCATGTTGGAGTGTATTTGTGTTGATCTTTATATGTGGGATTTCTTTTCAACACAAAGCTTCCATGATTTGAAAAAGATTCATAATGATGATGATGACCTAGAATGCAAGAGTATTTGCTCAATCTGCTCAAGAATCACAATGACACAACCTTTCTATAAATTCTCCAGATGAATTATGAGAGGGATGAAGATTATTTTATAGATTTTCTTATTTTAGATGAAGGATATGGATGTAAAGATAAAAGATCAAGATCAACAGTCAATGTGCATTGAGAGGAAATAGATTGAGTAGCTAACTAACCCGATTAATCCAATCAAGGGAATTGATTAGATAATTAGTGGAAATTTGATATCTTAATTAGTAGGATTGGAGTAATTGGTGGAATTAGAAAATTAGATTGAGTAATCAGTGATGTGATTTGATCAATCAAAATGTGAGGATAATGAATTAATTAGTCTTGAGAGGAACATGAAATATGAAATTGATTTAATAAATAAAAGTTTATTTATTAATAGACCATGTCGAGTGAATTTTGAGAAATTAAATAATTAATCTAATTATTTAAATTTGAAGAGAGAAAATAGATTAATTAAATAATTAATATTTATTTAATTAATCAAGAGGAATAAGGTTAAATTGGTGATGACACGATGAATTAATTAAACAATTCAAGATTATTTAATTAATAGAGGAAAATAAGGTTAAATGATGGAAATGATGTTAAAAGGGGATTGATGATGTTAATGAAGCGAAATTCAATAATGATAATGAAAGTGATGTCGATAATGGAAAAATGTAATTCAGGATGTGTGATATGTGTTAGGCATTTTTAAATGTCTACATTTTGCCCCTCTTTGACACAATGTACTTGTTGTGCTGTTTCAAAGAATTCAAGATCAAATCAAGATTTGAATTTTTTTTAATGATGCCTCACTGTGACCTGACAATCAGCGAAAGGATGGAATAGATCACCACCTCAGGGTGGACAACAAGGCTGATCTGAGTTTTCATGATCTTTATGTTATTGTATCAAAGACTGGATGCAGACATTTTTTTGTATATACATTCATCGGCCCATTTGAGGCCTCGTATATATTTTGATATGATTGGATGTTATATCACACATGATATTGATGTTGTACATGACATTTCCATTTTTTGATGATATAAGAGATACCATTTTTGTCATGGCATATATGTGTTCTGAGATGCTTATAGATGCTTATGGATGATGTTATAACGTATGATTTTATATGATGTATATGATAGATGATTCATGATATGATGGACATGGTATGCATTGATAAGTTTGTAGATGCAGGATGCATGCGGTACTAATAATATTTGTGATGCAAAATGGAGATGTTAGTAAGAAGAAATGTTAGTAGGATTTTAGATGAAAAATGATGATCTCGATCTAATTTTTGAAAATCCATAGATTATGATTAATATGATGATATGCATTGATGAGTGATTGTTACTGATGTATGATAATGATTTTATGAGTTTTCTTTTGGTTTCATGGAGAACTAAGTAGTGTTAGTAATCCTTATTAATGTAGCAAATAGACACGATGCACCAGGGTATTAATGACCAAGGTGGATTTGCATCTATTGTGTGGAATTTGACTCCACAAAAAAGGAGTATTCTTGCTCGTACCAAAAATACAAAAACCTTGTGAGAGTGTATGGGTGAGAAGTTTCAAAATATTTCAGACTAGTTTTGCAAAGCGGTATGGAGTACCTAAGATGCAACCGCTACACAAATCGCCCCAAATCGACTTCCACACATAGAACAAAGCAAGTATTCATTGTGGTAGTATTGCAAAAATATCCAACAAATGGATCAAATAGAAAATCAATGATCAATTCCCCATTCCTTCCTCTCTAAATCCTTATAGACATCCTCGAGAGATCCTAGGAATGTGACAATAAGATAAATAAAAAAGATACAATCATAAAAGATAAGCAATGTTGCTATATCACTTGCCATATATATTTTGATGTTTCATGATGCTACCCATCGATGAAGCCTATTGTAGGAATGATTCATTCATTAAGATAAATGTTAGGATGTTGGTGATGATTTTAAAAAAGGTAGGGTAGTTAACACTTAGGCATTGTTTTAGTTTGATGATGATCCAATCATTTCATTTCTTTGCTTGGAAGTTTTGGATTTTGATGTTTGCTTTTCTTGTTGATTGTGTTATCAAAGGTTGAAGGTGATGATTGTTTACTATGGATGGAGAGTTTATTGCAGATAGGTGATAATGGAGATAAGATTTTTGATATTTTCTAAATGTTTTTGTGCTTTTGAGGTTATTTGATGTTATTTTTGATATTTTCAGGATATTCAAATTTTTTTGGTGTTTTTGAGAGATTTAGAGACTAAGAGGGGGACATAAGGGGATTGACCTAATGCCTCGGGGGCTCATTGATGATGGAATTGCCTACATATGCATATAGATGATGTAGTTCAACTGACCATGATTGACACTATTTTTAGAGTATATTTGGATGTTTCATGAATGTTTTTGGATTTTGATAAGATATTTGATTTTTTGGTATTTTTGACCAAGTTTAAAGACCAAGAGGGACACCTAAAGGGATTGACCTAGTGCCTTGGGGGCTCATTGATGATGGTCTTTCCTATGTTATACACGTAGAGATAATGCAGTTCAATTATTTTGACTCAATGCAGCTCGTCCAGAGATAGCCTATAATGTTTTTGGGATTTTGATGTTTTATGGCTTTGTTTTGAATTTTAATAGTTTTTTGGATGTTTTTTTATTGTTTTGATGGTTTTCTAGATGTTTTTTATTTTTATAGTTTTTGCGAGTGATGGGATGAAGAAGGATCCAATCCATTACCAGGTTCAGGAGGTTGCCTCCAGTTCAAAATAGGATTATGTTTATTAGGGATAGGTGGATAAAATAGATGGTGGATAGAGATGGTGCAACAAGGTTCAACACTTGATGAGTTATCGAGCCACGGTTGGGTTCCCATTTTATTATGCAATGGATGGAGTGAAACAGATGTGATAAAAGGACAAAGTGGATGCGATAGGAGATGGATAGTGCCGATAGATGAGGACGCATGACTTATTCAAATGTAGTACTTTTTTACCAGGTTTTCACTATGGTACCAATCCTAGAAGTGCCACAAGGTGGTTTTCACTTAAAGGACGATTTATTTCTCTTTATTGGTTTCTTTATTTTTTTATTTTTTTATCTTTTATCTTTTATCTTTTTTGCTTGGGATATTTTAAATCGCTAGGTGTAGAAATTCTTGAGATGGTTGTTGTCAAGAGGTTATGGAGTAGCCAAATGATATGATCCAGAGTCATAGCTTGTTGTGATGATAAAGGAACCTAGCTAGTTCAACTCAAACTTACATTTCCCATCTTGATTGAGTCAGATCTTCTGATTTTCCTTCAGGACCAAGTCACCAACCTGAAAGTTCTTGTTTTTGAGTATCTTATTATAGCTTCGCTTGATCCAATTTTGATAGGCCCGAAGATGGTTTAATACACTCAATCATCTTTCATCTAACAATTCAAGCTCATCGAGTATGCATACCCAATATTCTTTGTTGCTAACAAGATCCTTCAATGATACTATCAAGGATGGGATTTCAACCTCTATAGGCAATATTACTTCAGATCCATATAGTAAGGAAAAGGGATTCACACTTGTAGGTGTGTGGATGCTGGTTCTATAAGCCCATAAGGCTAGGTTTAGTTGTAGGTGCCAATCATGGATGACATCATTAATAATCTTCTTTAATATTTTTAGGATGGTCTTCTTAGATGCTTCGGCTTGGCCATTTCCCTAGGGATAATATAGGGTTGAAAAATGGTGTTGGATAGATAATATTGAGAAAATTTTGCCGATATCTTCATTCGTAAATGGACTTCCATTATCTATTATAATAGTTTGTGGGATACCATATTGACAGATCAAATAGTTAAGAATAAACTTGTCTATTTCTTCTTTTTTTGATATAAGTTAAAGGAATAGATTCTATCCAATTTATAAAATACTTTGTGGTAGTTATGATGAATTTGTGTCTGTTGGATGAGGTTGGTGATATATTTCCTATTAAGCCAAGTCCCCACTGAGAGAAGGGCCATGGGGTAGTGATAGGACACAACTTTTATGCAGGTGCATACACAAGATCTCCATGTTGTTGGAATTGATGACACTTCTTGGAATAATGAATTGATTCTTGCTCCATTGATGTCTAGTAGTACCCTATTTGTAGAAACTTATTCACTAGATTAGGTCCAATAGAGTGAGACCCAAAAACAACTTCATGTACCTCTTACAAGGTAGTTTGCACTTCTTCCACATCGAGACATTGGAGTAACGTACCATCGAGACTTTGACAGTATAAGGTATCTCCAAGGATGGTAAATCAAGAAGTTAGGTAGATATAGGTTTTCTTTTGATTCATTGTTAGGTGAGGTGGTATGATTTTGTGATAGATATAGGCGAATGTGCCTTGATACCAAGGTGAGTCAGGACCAACAACATCACACACGAGTTTGGATTTCGGGATATCAAATTTTGGTATAAGCAAGTGTTCCACTAGGAATTCGTATCTAGGAATGTTTTGGGGTATGTCAAGGAGTGAACCAATAATGGCCATAGCATCGACATATTTATTGTTAACCCTTGGGATCTATTCAAAGATTATGACCAAAAATCATTGCTTGAAACTGTCCACCATTCTCTTGTATGGCATGAGCTTGTCATATTTAGTTTGGTATTCACCATTGACCTACGTTATGACTAGTTGGGAGTCACCATAGACTTAGTTCTTTGATTTTCCATTCCATGGCCATTTTCAACCTGGTGATCAATACTTCATATTTGGCTATATTTTTCGGACAAGGGAAGGAAATTTTGTATGCTTTGGGTATACTATCTCCTTGTGGTGTAAGAAATAGGATATCGGCCCCTGAGCTGTGCTGAGTATGGGATCCGTTGAAGTACAAAGTCCAACAGGTTGACTGAGTTGTTAGCAGGATGTTCTCATTTGAAAATTCTATTATGAGTGGTTGATGATCTTGAATAGGTACTTCTACTAACTGGTCTCCTATCACTTGTCCTTTAATGGCTTTCCTATAAACATATTCTATGTCTAATTTTCTAAGTATCATGACCCACTTAGTGATTCTTCTTGTAAGAGCTACTTTTTCCAGGATATATTTCAAGGGATCTACTTTAGATATCATCTTGATTTGTCTTTTTAACATGTAATAGCCAAGCTTTTATGCTGCGAAGACAATTGATAGACATACTCATTCAATGGATGTATAATTTAACTCATAGCCAACTAGGGTATGGCTAATGTAGTAAACTGCTCTTTGTTTATTCTTCTCATCAAGTTGTGCCAATATAGCTCCCAAAGTTGTTGTTGTTGATACATATAAAATAATTGCTTTATTCTGAATTAGATGCATCAATAAAGAGGGAGTGAGAAAATAGTTAGTAACCTATTGAAAATCTTGATCACACCTTCCGTACCATTTGAATGTTACATATTTATGGAGAAAGTGTGTGAATGGATGAAATTTATCCACTAATTGTGCAACAAACCTCCAGATAGACTGAAGCTTGCCTTGTAAACTGCACAACTATTTCAATGTTCTTGGGGGAGGCATTTCCAAGATAGCCTTGACCTTAGCGGGATATACCTCGATACCTCTTTTGGATACAATATATCCCAATAATTTCTGAAATTTTATGCCAAACACACATTTCTTTGGATTTAGATGAAAGTTATACTCCTCTAATCTTTCAAATATCCTAGCTAAGTTATATAGGTGTTCTTGTATTAAGATTGATTTATTCAAAAAATTATCTACATAGTCCTCCATGGTGATGTGCAACATGTCATGGAATATAGTAGTCATTTCTCTTTGGTATGTAGCTCTTGTGTTCTTCAAGCTGAATCTCATGAAATTCCAACAAAAATTTCCCCAAGCATAGGTAAAATTTGTTTTGTGTTGATCTTCAGGGGTTATCTTTATCCAGTTGTACATGAAAAATTTATCCATTAGTGAAAGCATTTCATGACCAATAGTTAGATCCACTATTATGTCAATGTTGGGGAGGGGGAAGTCATCCTTAGTTCATGCCTTGTTAATATCTTTGAAGTTTGTATAGATTCGCATACCACTAATGGGTTTCGACACCGATACTAGGTTGGATACCCACTCATGATAATCTATAGGTCTGATGAATCCAATGTCCAACAGTTTCTGAAGCTCAACCTTGATTAAAAGTGCTATTTGCAAGTGCATCTTGTGAATCTTTTGTTTAACAGGTTTCATTGCAGGGAATATTGTTAGATGATGTACCAATAAAGTTGGATCTAGCACAAGCATATCTACATATGTGTAGGTTAAGTTGATCTTATATTCATGGATGAATGTCGAGAAGTTGACTCTTTCCTCAAGATCTAAGGAAGCTGCATGATATGTTACCTTAGGTGCCTCTGTTGTTCCAATGTTGATAGGTTCAAAACCTTCAACCAATACTACTAACTGTTCCTGATACTTTATGATGGGGAGATTGAATCCTCCATCCTCGGGTGCCTCAAAGAGGTTTTCACCCACAAATACATCCTATGTTTTTCCTTTTTCATGATCTGATAGAGCCACATTGTGATTTTCCCTAGGGGATATCATTTTGATATTTAGATTTTTCATTTCATTTTTACGACTGGAGGATGTAATCTCCCTCCAAAGTATGCTCCTTATTCAAGTTCCATGGCAAAACCAACCTTGTGATCTCCTTGTGTTGTACCATTATGAAGTCCCATGAACTCAACAATAGCTTCGTTGTTTTGGAATAAGTCCACCACAGGTGCGTGATATTGTTGACCCCAATCAATTAACTACAGGTATATGGGTTGGAGTTCTTGTATTTGGGATGTAGGTTTGAAGGAGTGGGTAGTGATGGTGTTTATGCCAATTTCTCCAAATAGGTTTGTGATATTTAACTCATCTAATACTATAGTTGTCTGATGTCTCAATGATGGTAGAAGGAGCTATTTCTTGACAAGAGGTGGTTTCAATGCTTGGGGTAACCACATCTAGTGAACCATAACCTAGTCCTAGATTATTCTTACATTGTTTCATTATGATGGGTTCTCTCATACCTTGTTCATTTAGACCATGGCCACTTCCAATGAATCCCATACCTTTTTCCAGCTGATAACCTTTATTATTAGGATCAACAAGAATGGGATGTAGTTGTTTCTCTTCCTCTTGTTCTTCTTCTTTGTAAATCTAGGAAGATAGATTTTCTTCAAACACTACTTCATCCTTCATGTCTCCCCACTTGGTGAAAATAGTACGTTTGAATTCATAGGTGATAGCTCGAATATGTTCAATTTATTTTGATCTCCCATAGGATTTTGGTTACAGGGGAAGCTCTCCAATGCAGAAGGATTGTTTAAAATGGTATTCCCCACAATCCTTGTCAAATACCTGGATCTTAAGGTCGGATTTTGGTGGGTTGATTAATGTAGATGGAGTTGAGGATGAAGCAAGTGATGATGGATCGATATAGGAAAATAAGTGGAAGGATATATCATGACTAGGTATTTGAAGAAGCACCTTGTATTTCTCCTCCAAGTTCGTGCAATAATGGAAGGGTTTAGGATCAACGTATGTTGTGACTTCCTTATCATTGTAAGGAAATTTAAGCATTGATGGAAGGTTGAAGGGACCACTTGCATCACATGGACCCACAAGCATCCCAAGAGAAGGTTATAGAGTAACTCAAGATCCAATACCTGACAAGTTGTTTCTACTATTGTTGGCCCCACTTGAATTGCAAGTTTGATTGTGCCCTCAGAGTTTCTCTCCATATCATCATAGGCCATTATGGTGATACTTTTGTTTTTGTCGATCACATGATTAGAATATCCCAACTGGTTTACTAGTTTCAAGGTACAAATATTTAAGCTTGTACCTCCATCTACTAGGACTCTCTTGATCTTGTGTTTATGGATGCAAACCTTGAGATATAGAGCTTGATTATGAAAGTATATTTTGGGAAGGTCATTTTTTAGAAAAGACCAAGTGATGGTACCAACCATAGCTTGAAACTGATCGGTTTTAATATCATTAGGTACTGAAGATTCAATGAGAGCTTTCTCTAGGATCTCTTTTTGTGCGGGTGATAACTTGAGAGGCTCAAGGATAGAGATTAGTGCTGGAGTTTTCTTTAATCGGTCAATAATATTGTATTCATTTGAAGGCTTAGTGGTGAATCTTTCTTGTGGTGGGGCTCCTTAGATCATGACTTTCCCTCTTCGTGTAGTAACATTACACTTGGGTTAATGTGAAAAATCCTTCATCTGGTTTTACTCACTATCATTTTTGCAGCAACGTTTAGCGTCGACAAGGAGCAGTGGGAGAAGGTCGTTGCTTTCAGAGTGAGGCTTGAGGTCTACAAAAATGATGAGCCATCCATGGAATTTCAGGGTCAATTGTCCAATTGCTCAAAGGGAAATACCTTTTGAAGGTTATCTTTCGAATGAAGATCTTGCGACAATATTCAAAGTTGACTGCCCTAGGGTAGAGGATGCAATCAGGGCTGTGTTAGGGGTTGAAGTTACAAGTCCAAGAGCATGTCATCTTCTGTTTCCTTCTCAGGTGCTATCAATTTTCTTGTCCAACACACTGGACCTACTTCAATCCTTGGTTGACTTAGAGGTAATTTTTTGTAAATGTGTAAACTCCCATGTTTTGAACAATGACGCATTGTTGGATGTAGTCCAGGGTTACAATTTATTTTCTGAGGATGGGTTTGTTGGGGGTTTGTTTCCATGGGAACATATAAAACATCATCAGGGTTATGATGAAGTCTTCGAAGCTGTAAGGTTAAGTCTGCAATTAAGAGATGATAACTTTGTTGTCAAATCTCTAAGGAAGAACGCTAATAGGATTGGTGCAGCTCTGTCATTCGACATTAAGGAAAAAAATTATTCGCTCTCCTTCCTGTGTGAACATGCGCCACACTTTCCATCTATTCCTCCAGTGTTAACTTTACCGTCTGAACTGGCATCGATGGATATTGCAGAAGCACATAGGGAAGATAGAGAAGGGCATAATGCGAAGCTTGGTAGTGGCGGGCACAATGGATTCTCGACTAGGGCATGACTGAAAATTGATGAACTTGAAGATAAGGCACCGGTTGTAGGATATGATTGTTTTGCAAATGACTTGGGTCTATAGAGCTTAATGGAAGGGTAGGATGAAAATTCAATTCAGCGTGGTGACCAAATGGAGGAATAATTGTCAGCAAGTTGGAGGAATGTTTTGGCAATGGTGTCAGGATAATTTTTTTCTATCGACCGTTGTGTGTGTACACATGATTGTGGGAATGATGCATAGTTGATTTCATTACCTACAAAGGCACAATTTTATTTTGTAGCATGGGTCTTGTATGACCATTTTGGATAGGGTGTCTATATTTTTTGGGGGATCTTAAGCCTTTATGATCATGATCATTCTTTGTATAAAATTTACTTTTGGGGCCATAATCAAAGGTTTTCTCGCGGGCTCTTTCCTGCCGGTATGCCCTTCTAAACTAGTATTTTATATTTTACTCTTATTACTATTAATACCAATTATAGTGGACTCCCACTTTCGCTTAAAAAAAAACATTACACTTGGTTTTTTTTTCCAATTATGGTTATGATATTGATATTGCGATCAACTTGACAGATGGTTCCTACAACTTCATCATAGGTGTAGTTAGCTTTTTAGTAATCTTGTCCATTACCTTTGTCATTTCCTCTAGAATGATTATGGATTGGATCCTTGTAGATTCCCATGTCTCTATTTCTGGAGGGCCCAAAATGATGTTCAATGTCAACCTCTCCTTTGCCTATCAAGTCTTGTACGATATTTTTAAGCCTCATTCAATTGTCTGCCGTGTGACCCTTGATTTTGTGGAATTCACATTGATCATTCTCATTGTGCCAAGGGGGTTTAAAGTTTGGTTTTTCATTATTTGTTTTATTAGGACTAGGAAGCTTGATAAGGTTTGTTTGAAGGATTTTACACATAACCACCTCAAGAGGTTCTCTCAATGGAGTGAACTTTCTTCTAGCTTTGTTACTTTGCCTTGGTGGCCCTCTTTGAATATCTTGACCTTGATTTGTTTGTTGGTTATTCTATTGGTTGTTTTGAGGATACGTAACTTGGTTGTTTTGTGTGTTGTTTTGAGGATAATTTGGTTGATTTGCTTGGACATTATTTTCTAGATTGTTATGAGGTTGTATGTTTCACACAAATTTGGCATCAACCACTCCACCATTTATAATGTTCTTGTTCTTTGCCCATATTTTAAGTTTTTCATTAGAAGTAGAAGCTTGGTCCTTTTTGTTATAGAGTTTAATATGAGAGCTCTTTCAATGACTAAACCTTTTTCGACGATTTCTTCAAAATTATTAGGGCATAACATGGTTAGTTGGTAGCTAATGTCTATTTGGAGATTAGAGACAAAGATTTCCACTAGTTACTTTTTGGGAACAAGCCATTTAAACTTACTAGCTTTGTGTCTCCATATTTGTAGGTATGAAGCAAAGGTTTCCCCTTGGTTACATTTAATCTTGTATAGTTTGAGGACCGTTATGTCTTGCCCTATGTTATAGGATAAGTGGTTAAAAAATTTGTCTGATAACTCATCAAAGGTTTTGATATTGAGTGATAGATGAGAGAATCACTCAATAGTTGCACCGTTGAGACTTTGTGGGAAAATCTTCATTAAGTAGGAGTCATTATTTTGTACATCCATGCAATCTACTGAGAATTCTCATACATGTTCAATTGGATCTCCTCTTCCCTTGTATTTGTCAAATTTGGTTATTTCAAAGTTCTTAGGGAAGGGTATCATGGATATGGAATGATTAAAAGGATATATACATATGTCTTGTAGAGTGTATCTCTTCTTTGGTTTTCCAAGTTGAATGTATGATATCCTTTAGTTTATGTTTTTTATTTGTATGGTTAAGTCATCACTTGGTGCATTCATTTAATGAGGAGGGATATTATAGCCTTGTTTCCCCACAATGTTTTGTGTGTTATATTGTGGGGTTTGTATATAGGAGGGCCCTTGGGCCATGTTGTGAGTGTAGGATGATGGATTGGGTCCTTGAGGACTAATGTGAGTGTGTTATGGATTGAGGGTATGATGTTGTGATGTGTAAGTTTGAGGTTGTTGTTGAGGTGTGATGTTTTTTTGTTGAGATACATAAGTTTGATATTGTGATGGAGGTTGTTGTGCACCAATGTTGTGTTGTGGGGGATTAGGTGCTTGATTTTGAAGATGTGTGCTTTGTGGTGGTTGAACACACATTTGATGTTGAGGATTAATGTTTTGTGGTGATGGAACTTATGTTTGATGTTGAGGATTTTGGGTAGATTGTGATCCATATTGGTATTGCATGTTAGGATCATAGTATTGTTGTTGTTGCATGTATTGACTTCTCTCTTGGACATTTCCTTGGTACATGCTTTGATCTTGTGGGTTATTAGTTTGTGGTGGTTGTTGATATATGGATGGATTGTTTTGTTGATATAGGTATTGTCCTTGAGGTGGGTTGTTAGCATGTAGCTATGGTTGTAAAGTGTTGTTGCCTTGTTAGTTCACTATATGTGGTGGTGGTCTTGGTGGAAGATTTCCTATGTTTTGCATATCCATACTAGGACCTTGTTGGTGGGTGTTTCAAGATATCTCATATAGGTTTCTAGATATGTTGGGTTCCATTGTATTAGTTTCCATATTATGTGGTGGAATGTTTTGACTTGTCAATAGATTTATATTTTCTTGAGTATGTTGAGCTACCACAGCTTGTTCGACTTGTGAGGGATGTCTTTACAATGGATTATCCACATGTTGTGGGAAATATTGATCCATGATAGGTTCTTTTGATAGCAAAGGTGGTATCTTTGGATCCATCATTGGTTTAGGTATTTGTCTCACCACTGTTTGGTCTCCCAAAGGAATGAGAGTAGGATCCTTAAGAGTTTTAATGTTAAA
Source organism: Sequoiadendron giganteum (assembly GCA_007115665.2). Classification (NCBI taxonomy): domain Eukaryota; kingdom Viridiplantae; phylum Streptophyta; class Pinopsida; order Cupressales; family Cupressaceae; genus Sequoiadendron; species Sequoiadendron giganteum. Next base: position 284,985,356 of record CM021107.1, on the reverse strand, counting down.
ATCTATAGGTATCTTGGAGCCACATTGTGCTAGTTTGAGGAAATATGTGTTTGGATTTTCCCAAGCATTGTTTCCATTAGTTTTTTCATTTTAGGATCTTGAGAGTGCTCTAAGATTTGTTCATCACTGATTTCCTCATCACTATCATACTCCTCTATGGTCATATCTTTAGGATTAGGAGGTTGATTTTGTTGCCTAGCAAATCTGTCTTGATGTTTAAGGAGTATTTTAGCATCACTAGCTGGTGGATTTGGTTGACTTTTGAATGTTGGTTATGTTGGAGGATTTGAGACTGCATTAGGATCATAATCCCATGGTTGAGGTTTCTCATTAGTGATATTGGTGTTTGGTGCACTAGAGATTCTTTTGTTGGTTTCCATTTTCTTTTTATGCTGGGATCTTTTTGTAGTCATAAACGAGCTCAAAAGACCTTGGTGAGTTTGAGATGACAAGTGATGAAAATGGGATGGTGTTTTGATTTGAGATTTTATTTGGTGAAATGACATACAAAGGGGATGCTTGTAAACCTTCTAGACAAAGGATGTTGATTGTTTGATATGGATTGATGTTGATGTTTGGATAGTTGGATGATCAAGTTTGATGTTGGATTCTTGGATATTTAAGGATGATAATATTTTTCTACTAAACCCTCTTATAAGGAGATGAGATGATTTAGGATGTTGTTTTATAAATGACACTATGATGTTGGATGCTCAAACCCTAGGATAAGAGTATGAGTGGATGTTTGATGTTTTGATTTGATGCTAGTCTAGGACACAAGATGCACAAGACTTAGATTGATGTTTTTCTTTGTCTTAGAGGATATGTTGATTGCTTTACTTGAACTAGCTATGAGGTTGCAAATAAAGGTTGTTGCTAATAGCCTAGAAAATAATAGCAAGATGAAGGTTTGAATTTTTGTGTTTGATAAGTGTCCAAGACTAGGTTGATGTTTGATTGTTGATGGTGATATAAAGGATGTTTGATGTTGTGTCCAAAGTGTGATAGCTACAAACCCTAGGTAAACAAAGTTTGAATTGTAGGATGGTGATGTTGGATTGTGTATAGATGAATGTATAGGTCTAGTGATGATAGTATTTTCTGACAACTGTGTAAGGTATTAGGCCAATGTTTTGAAACCAGTTTTGGAAAAAAATTGGGATGTGCCAGAAAGTAGGACGATAGTGGCTACTGTCTAGGATGATAACGACAAAAATTGTGACAATAACGGTTTTGTTTAAGAACGGTTGTGGTAATCCAGACAATAGTAGTCTCTGTGTAATTCAATGACCGATAAAATATAAATGAAAATAATGGTTTTTTGCACAAAAGCGGTACAAAATTAGGATGATTGTGGTAGGATTCTAGAATAGAAGTGGTAAAATTGATAGTAGCAACCCAATTTTGACAGTGTTCAATTTGTGATCATTTTTCAAAAAGTTTGCAGAACATGTTTGATCTAATGTTTTAGGAATTTTTTGATAGCAAGTGATGCATACAATAGACAAAAATTATTGTAATAACGGAATCAATGGTAAAGGGGGATATTTAATGGTCCTTCTTCCATTAAGATCCACTGGTATAGCTCAAAGAATATCTGTGAATGGATAGCTTAGACCTGCACCAAAATGACAAAACAACACAATGTTAGTCAAGAAAACAAATCTAAAATAAACATTCCCCATGGAATTCATTTGAATGTGAAGAACAAGAAAACAAGGTAAAATAATAAATGAAAGCTATGAAATCTTATTCTTAACAATCAAACCAACATCCCATGGGGGAATCGGTGCCATTTTGATGTGGAAAATGGCCCTTTCCCAATTCCTTAATGTAAAGTGATGATCTTTGGTGATGATTGTGCTTCTTTGATGAAATTTTCCAATAACCAAGCTAAATTGATTGCAAAATATGAAATACTATTAACTCAAATGCTAAATACCTATAGTGATTATGCTCTTAGATGATGGATCAAAAATGGCTAAGATGGTGGATCTAAATACAATAGAGAAGGCCTCTATTTATAATGAAGAAGGTTGGAAGAATGAAGAATATGATGAATGTGGGATTAAAGAAGGGACCAATGGCATTGTGCCACTTGTCAACTTGCTAATGAAGCAGAGTGGAGCACATTTTGAACAATGTGCATGTTAAATGCATGTAGGTGACTTGTGTAAGAAGTGATGTAGGAGGAATTAATGCCAAGTTGGCTCAAGAAAAGGACATGTAAGAGCTTTTAATGCCAAGTTGGAGGACAAAAGTCCTTTGGGAGGGAGAATTCAAATAAGTGGATTATTCCAAGAATATGCCATATTTGAATGAAAATAGGAGGAATTAATAAATCAAATAAATTGATTTACATGTGCAACTTGTAAAAGTTAGAGGAATGGAGGATTAATTAACTTAAATGAGAGTTAGTTTGATTTGACATTTGATTTAGATATTTGAGTTTATTTAAATCAAATGAGAGGATATTTGAGATATTAGATTTAATTAAATAAAGTTTGATTTATTCAATTAAAAGAGATGACATTAGAATTTAAATCAAATAAAGGTTAATTTATTCAATTTAAAAGAGATGACTTTCTTAAATAAAATGATTTATTTAAAAAGACGAACATTAGGATTTAATAAAATGATTTATTTAAAAAGACGAACATTAGGATTTAATAAAATGATTTATTGAATCAAAGAGGAATATTAGGATTGATTAAATAAAATGATTTATTTAATTAAAATAAGATGATGATTTAATCAAATAAAGTTGATTTATTTTATTAAAAGAGGAAACCTGATGAATTAATTAAATAAGGCTTATTCAATTAATTGGTTAGTAAAGAAGTGTTTCGGGAAGAAATGATAGTGAATCAGGATTGAATGTATGATATCAATCAAGATATTTTGAGTGTCTATATTATTCCCCTCTTTGAAGTAATGTACTTGCTGTGTTGGTTCAAAGAATAACCTTCCCGAGATCAAAATTCAAAAAAAAATCTGATCTTTTGGATGCCCCGGCTGAAAGAAATACACTGGTACACTGCCCCCTCAAGAGATCAGGCAAAAAGCTTCATTTGAGGGTCGATCTCACAACAAAGAGGTTCAAGATTGATGTATGGATGGTTAGACTAATAGATCTATATGATGATGATGATGCAAATGAGATGAATTAAGATGTTGAAAATAACAAATCTATATTATCCTAAACATCTTAAATGATGATGCAATGCATGTGAGATGGATGATGTTACTTATTATGATGATATGTACGAATATGTAGGATGCAGATGGTTTGTGGATGACATGATATCATGTTAGCATGAAAGAGGATAGAAGAAATAAGATGATGAAAAAGGATCCAACAAGTCTATGATCTGTCGAGACTTTATTAGAGATGATGATGAATGATGATGATGGTTCGCTTATCAAGGTATAAAGAACCATGATGGCATTGTACCTAGTGTGATGGACTTTGACTCGACAAATCAGATAGAACTCTTGTTCACACCTGACATACAAAACCTCATTTAGAATGCTGTTCAAATATTCTAAACATCTCAGACCAAAACATAGAAAAGAAAGCCTTCCTATGTGGTCAAAAAGACACCTAAAACACCCCCCTACAAACCAAACAAAGCACGCATGATGAAGTTATTTTACAAGGATATCTAACAAGCACAATAGATAAAAAGATAATGATAATTGTCCCATTCGTTCTCTCTAAATCCCTTTGTTTGGACATCATCGAGAGGTCATTCAAATGTGTGAAAAATGAGATAATTCAAAAAGACAAAGATAAAGTAAACAAACAAGCTAATGTTCTTTATACTGCTAGCCAAGACTAAACTATGGTGATGCCTGATGTTGATGTCCATATTAGGAAGGATTCATCCTAGGACATGATGTTATCAGATGATTTTGGATTGACTGGATGATAGTCTATTGATACTCTGAGTTGACTAACTTGCTTATCTACTGACCTAGACTTAAGACCCTGACGATTAGGTTTTCACTTTTGAACTTGCTAGACTTGCTTCTGATCAGTTTTGCCAAAGGGTGAAAGTGATGATTGATTTATTATGAATGAGATTATTTCGGGTGAAAGCGAGATGAGACAGATGAATTTTTTCAAATATTTAGATTTTTTGGTATTTTTGAATGTTTTGAGGTTGTTTTTGGTATTTTTACGATGTTTTATTGATGTTTTGATTTCTGAACTTTTTGATTTTTTTGGTATTTTCTGATATTTTATGAATGTTTTTGGATTTTGTGTCTCGAGGGCCGATCAAAGATTAGCCTTGCCTATGTTAAGCCCAGAGACAACGTAGTTCGGATCTATGTTTTTTTTGTCTTTTTTTGGTTTTTGACTTTTCTTTGGGTTTTCGCATGATTTTGACGATTTGGATATGGATACAATATCAGTGCTCTATTTTGGGGATTTTGTTGAAAACCAAGCTAGGATTGATTGATCGAATTGATAGATTGATGATGATAACATTGATGAGGATACACAACAATGCGAGGATAGTGTTAAGCAACACAAGGATTAGGAAGGATATCCTGAGATGATGATGGATTGATTGGATTTGATTGATCAGGATTTTGAAGCTTGATTTGGAACAAAAATGTTTTGATGATTTGATGTGACGCTGAAGCACAACTTAGATGTGACTGATATTGATTGTTTGGATTGATTTTCGATGAAAGATAAAGCTTGATAAGGATCATTGTCTTGTCAAAATATGTCATAGGCTAGTGATTTGGATTTGGCTCACAAATGCTTGACCAATTTGATTTTATGTTTTCCAATGTTCGGATCACCACATAAGCTGGAGGATATAGATCAAGATTTATTCTCAAAGCAAGATGTAAATACTTGCCCCCAGTGTTTAGCAATGTTTGAAAGGCCATGGGTGGATGCTTGGGTAGGTGGATGGATGGATGGATATGGTAAGGATACCAAGGATTATCTTGTGACGAGATAAGGTGTTCGAACAAAGGATTCTCATTTGGATAATTCTTCAAGGCTTAGATAATGTTGGGTAGGATAGGATCAATTAAAATGACCCATGTCAAGATGTTTACCATAAGCAAGTGTAAACTGTGCACCAAACTTTATCAAGATCAAGATAATTTGGAAGATGGATGCAGATATATGAAAATGGATTGGATAAATGGTTCATGGATGAATAGATTAATTATGGATAAGATGGATGAAATGTTGGATTTATTATGTATGGGATGTGATGCTTCCACCTGAATTGGTGCATGCAGATGCTCAATTCTACACATGACGCCTATTTTCCAGGTTTTCATCATGGTACCTATCCAAAGTGCCACCGGGTGATCCCACAAAGCTGGTTTACAATTTTTGAGAGGAACTGATTTTTGTTGAAATCACATATTTTTAGAAAATATAATGATTTAAGCCTTTAAAAGCTCCATTTTAAGGATTCTAATTGCAGAGGGTTTGATCAAACCACCTTATATCAAACCCCCTTGGATAGAACCTCGCTAGTTTTAAACCATACCTATAAATGAGTCTCCTTTACAGCTATCAAAATGCTGATAAAAAATCACTTTTGATTTACCTTTTGGGGGATCAAATGAATTCATTTAAAATTTATTTCAAATG
>CM021107.1:284958517-284979624 GCA_007115665.2 Sequoiadendron giganteum | reverse complement strand
GTGGTCAAGAATCTAATCATCCGCACTGAACATGCGCAGTTGGATTTGTCCAAGTGGGAACCCAACAAATATTGTATTTTCAGCCTAGGATTGTGCATGCTCTTGGAATAAAAAAAACACTTTGCTTGAGTCTCAAAAAATTCAAAGACAAACATCCACAAAATCTTCAAATTTCAAACCCTTTAGGAGGGGCAAATACCGTTGACCAAATCCAAGTGTTGTTTCTTTCCCTAGGGATTTTAGCCTTAGAGGTTTCTAAGAATTTGGATTTACATCATAATTTGCTCATACTAAAGTCAACCTAGGAAGCTATGCTCTTGAAACCTTGATTTTCACATAATGGACCTTCTGGAATGAGAAAGAATTAAGACATAGGCATTTAGTTTGAAATATTAATCAAGAAATTGTTTGTGGTAAAAATAATTCATTAAGCAAAGATAAAGACAATTTGACCCCACACATGTGTTCTCTCAAATGATTTCTCACAAAATCAAAATCCAGAAACCAAGGTTCAAAATTCTTAGTCCAAAAGCCCATGAAGAGCGTCTTTCAAGGCTTCATGAGGTAAGAGAAAGGCTGGTTTACAACTTCTACAAGAAATATTCAAGAAACAACCCTAACCTGTATGAGTTTTATTATCAGCAAAATCCTAATCTCTTTCAAAGATTTATTTTTCTCACATAGGAGGTATGGCATGTTCTTCAAAACTAAGGTCTTGTAAGAAGGAGTTTTATCTAGGTCAAGTCTAGGATTAAAATCATCACTCTCACCCATCTCTCAACCATTAAAAAAATCAAAAGACATCTCACCAACAAACTTTTGGGAACTTTGAAAACATCATTTATGCTAAACTTCTAGGCAAAAGGAAAATCATCTTGTTTGACTTAACACACTTAGTCAAATTATCCTTATGAACAAATTTACCACTTGATAAAAATCCAACATCTTGGGTTCTAGGATTTCATTATCAAAAATCACCTTGTTTGACTTAACACACTTAGTCAAATTATCCTTATGAACAAATTTACCTCTTAATAAAAATCCAACATCTTGGGGTCTAGGAGTTCATTATCAAAAATCACCTTGTTTGACTTAACACACCTAGTCAAATTATCCTCTTGTGAACGAGTTTACCCTAGGATAACACAACTTCCTAGGGTTTACAAGTTCATTATCCAAATCAATCAAAATCAAATCAAATCAAGCCCTAAATTTTAGCATCTCCCTCAAGGTTCTTCAAGAGTTTTCATCATCTGCATCATCCATCCTTCGTTTTCATCATCACTTTGATCCTTAATTTTTCCTAGTTCTTCTTGTACCTAAAGTATTTTATGGTGAAAACAAGATCTCAACACAAGAATAATATGGAAATCACCAAGGAAACATCAACTTCAAGTGACCTAAGTCAAACTGCTCCCGAAATGAATCCTATGGGATCAAGCAACTCCTCTCTACTATCACAAACCCCTCAAGAGGAGGGTCTCGTAGAAGACATCACCGACACCGACTTAGGAATGAAACAAGAGTAAATAATTGAAATGGTTCGAAATCCTAAGAATCATAGATCATCAATGCCATGTTGAAACTCAATCCCTCCCTATACATACTTGAGTTAGCGAAAGAAGGGGCCAAAATCCCTTTTGACTATGATGTAAGTACTATTGTGGAAAGACCTCTTGTGAGCATACCCCGAATATCATTTACAAGCATCACTCAAGACATCCCACAAATCATATCATATATTGCTTCAACCCCACTGATTGTTAACAAGGGAAGCGCAATGCTTCAAGAACTCCAAACACATCCCCTTGTGAAAAATCGAGGGTTGAATGCAAACACCACACCAAATCAATCTGTCCCGGTAAATCCATTACACCCTTACATTCCACTTGCATTCCATGATTCCGCCAATCTAACCTCTTATCATGCAACACCAATTTATCCTCTAAACACACAAACCTCTCTCCCCATGATTTCACAAGGAGAAGGTGGATTATTTGGAACAGGGGGAGTCTTTGATCCCTCCTCATCATCACTTTTCTAAGGGAATATGTCACTATTCCCTCCATTACCATTAACATCCGTATCACCTCTTGGGTTGGGTCTTCTTCCTCTATCCGCCATCAATCAATCAAATCAAAACATCCTATCAAATCCTCCTATCTTGCCATCGATATCGCAACAACAGATGACGACCATCCAAGAAACCCCAATGGTCAACACATCCATTGTTCCTCAAGTGTCTCAAGGACCAAGCATCTCGATCACACCATCCACAACTCAAACCCTGATCATCAACATGACCGTTCCGCTCATCACAATTATCAACACCGTTCCCAATCCTTTCTCCAGTACTGCCAAAAGTCAACATGACAAACTCATTCATCACCATGGTACAAGCAGATCAACGGGCTTCCCATCAAAGGACACTTCAATGAAATCAACAAGCTACTCAGCAAGCACAAGCACACTTAGCCACACAACAAGTGCAACAAGCTGCTCAAGCCCAAGCTTTACTCCAACAACAACAGGCCGCCCAAGTTGCACAAGCAGCTCAATCCGCTCAATCCACACAAGTTACACAAGCAACCCAACAAGAACTAGCTCAAGCACAATAGGCGCAAGCACAATACAAGACATAATTGCAAGCAATCCACGACCAAGCGTATCAACAAGCCCTGCAAGATTTTAAGGCACAACAACAAGCAGCACAATAGCTAGCCCAACAACAAGCCCAACAAGAAGCTTTGTTGGCACAACAACATCAAGACCAATTGGAACAACAGCAACAGGACCAATAATAAACGTTATTGGTACAAATACAGGAATATCAGCAGACCTTAAATGCACAACAAAGCTTGCAGCAAACTCCCACCAACACCCCACCTGTCAATAAAACACCGCAAACACCTCAAAACACGTTCATCCCACCCCTTGATCCGCAAAATGACGTAACAACAAAAATCAAATTGCTCTCATAGCAAGTGTTGGATCTTCAATCGGGAAAATAACAAGGACACCTGAAAATCTATGTCCCTATCCTTTTGACAAGAGCCTTACAATGACACCATTCCCGAAGGGATTCAAAATCCCCAAATTCGACAAATATAATGGGATGGGCAACCCTGCAAATCACATCAGGGAGTTCCAAGTGCATTGCATGGAAGTCGCATACAATGATACGTATCTAATGCAACTATTTCCTCAAAGCTTGACTGGTCCCTCCATGGAATGGTTCTCTCATCTACCCACGGGCATCAGAACATTCCAAGAAATCACAAATGCATTCCTTAAGAACTATGCATTCAACATGGGCACAGATGTTAGTCTCAAGGAATTATTAGCGCTCAAACAAGGAAAGGGGGATTTATTCACCTCCTTCTTGCAATGATGGTGATCCAAGGCCAATCGAAGCAAGTGGACCATGCCAGAGGAGTAGAAATTTTGCACTATCAAAGCTAATCTGGATGAAAACTTGGTATTTTATCTAAAGATGCAGTGCATCACTACATACGATCAACTAATCCCTAAGGCATTCAACATCGAGAGGGCCCTTACTACACGAGGGGGTACTCCTACATATCCTGCACATCAAGATAACCACCCATCCACTAGTTATAATGAGAAACCTCGCACATGGGTGAGAAATAGGAATGCCACCAATGATGGAGCGGTCGATGCCAAGGTTGTCATCGATGCTCCAAAGCAAAATAATCAAACACTTCATCAACCACAGAATAAAAAATGCAACAGTGTACAAACCAATGCGGTAGTACCACAACCACCACCTCTGAACAATCAAGGAGGACCACCTCCCTGAAATAGGTATCCCATAAGCAGGAGTTCACAACCCTTGGGGTTTCAATCGAATCTATCATGAAGAAGCTGGTCAATGAGAACCTCATCAAAATCTCCACTTTTGAGAAGTATGTAGAGCCCATGATAAAACCACCATGGTACAACAAAAAATTTCTCTGTGATTACCATAAGCTCAAGGGACATATAACTACCAACTGCATGAAATTGTAAAATGTCATCCAAGATCTCATTAATGACAAAATCATAAATGTCGAGCAACCAGCCGACAATCAAGATCTGAAAATATACATGAATCTGATGCCCAATCATAACCAAGGAAACAACCAGGGAAACGATAAAGGTAAGAATTTTTTTGGCAAAGTGAACCATGTATAAGAAAGAGTTGTCGCATGCCTTGACGAATTGGTCACTATTGTTAGCATTAAGGGAGCCAACGATGATTATGGAGTCACCACACATGGTGGCAAGGTCACCATTTTTGGGGCATCATAGCCATCTAAGACCCCCACCTCAAATAAAAATCCATCCCTAGTGATTACAACATCCTTGACCAGTTAAAAAGAACCCCTACTCAGATCTCCATCATGGAGTTACTGAAGATTTCATTCACCCATAGGGAAATACTTGAGGAATCCCTAGCCTCATCAATTGTCTTCACCAATCTTGATACTGAGAAATTCCAAGCTATGGTCAGTAACATTACCATGCCAAACCTCCTTACATTTCCTGATCAAGAATTCCCCGCCCAACCATCTCACAACCATGCACTTCACCTTCAAGTCCTGGTACACAAAAGTAAGTTCAAAAGGGTCTTGGTGGATGGAGGTGCAGGCCTCAACATTTGTTCACTAAAGCTCATAAAGAACCTAGGTATCTCAGAAGATTCCATTGACAAAGACAAAGGCATTACAATTAGAGCGTATGATGACCAGGAAAGAGTGTTTTGGGGCACTATCAAACTCCCAATCCAAGTAGGGCCAGCTACTATAGTAACCACATGTCAACTCCTCAACCTTGATTTTCCCTACAACATCCTCCTAGGATGACCATGGATCCATGGGATGAAGGTGGTTGCCTCAACATTCCACCAATGCATCAAATTTTCATACCAAAATGAGGAGGTCACAATACATGGTGATCCTGAACCCTTCGCCTATTGCAAGAACCTGGAAGCTAAGTTCTATAAATTTCCCCAAGTGCCAAAAAATGATGAAGGCCCCTCCACTCCCTATATAGATCCATCTAACATCACCTCCACTTCTACGATAGAGACATCCTCCATCCCTGATATATCTAACATCAAGCTCATGATACAAGACAATGGATGTGGGGAATACATAATGAATAAAAATTCTTTTGTCATAGGAGAGTTACCTCAATCTCCTAGGTCACATGGACAACCCCAACCAGTTGAAACACCTACCCACACTTTCAGGGTGGACCCTTCTAGATTCCAATGCTTGGGGATCTAAGCTGGGAAATAGTGGATGAAAGGGACATTTCAAGTTCACTATACCAAGATGAAAGGCCCACACCTAATATTCCCATGGATGAACAAAGCAAGGGGATACAAATGATGATTGGTATGGGCTAGAATAGAAATGAAATCCTTGGAAGGAACAACAATGGCCAACTGGAACCCATCATTATTGAGAGATGAATGAAAAATCTTGGCCTCGGATGTACCCCTCTGAGTATAACCATACGTGGCATAGGTTCCCCTATTAGAGCAGTAAGGACTCCCCCTCAGCTAACGACAACCACCCTACGACTACTGGTATGTACAGGTCTACCCTTAGACAACTTCACCTTTGACGTGACCAATGTCTGTAGTAGTAGACGCGATGAGGATACCATAATAGGCCTACCCATGATTTTTGAAAAATCCTCCTTACTTATGATTAGTACATCATCTTTCGATTTAGACCACCAAACCCACAAGATAAACCTGGTCTACCCACAACTCATTGATTATGACCAATGAGGACCACCGGTTTTGGACACATTCGAAAATGATGAGGCACTTTCGAAGTTCATGGGATTGTAGGATATAGTCCCATATGGAGATCATAAGGCTGGATTTGACATCACACTGGACACACAGGCATATTACGGGGGAACGATTGAGTTCTTCAGTCGCAAAAGAAAAAGATTGAGAATAAGCTCAAAGTCTTTGAGTGAAAACCATACTGTGGCATGCTCTAACCATTATATAGTAAATTTAAAGGATGCATCCAATGGTGAAAACCTCTCTGAGGTGCTAGAGGATGAAAGATTCAATCTTCCCCTCTCTACACTTCATCGGGAAAAATCAACAGTTCTAACAGAATAGTGTAACCCCATCAATTTGGAAATAGAAGCAACACCTCACATCACGTTCTATGTTGAATCACTTCTCATAGAAGAACAAGAACTCTTAGCGGAATTCCTAAGAAAAAGAAAGGTGAACTTCACATGGACTTATGCAGATATGCCAGGTCTTGATCCTGAGGTGGTAGTTCATCATTTAGTTGGTATCCAGGGGCAAAGCCAGTGCGACAAAAGCTGAGAAAGATGCACCCCCAAATAGCCTTGTTAGTCAAAGTGGAACTGTAGAAGATCTTAGATGTGGGATTCATATGCCCAATTGTCTATCCTGAATGGGTGTCAAATATTGTACCTGTTTTGAAACCAAATGGGGGCATCTGCATCTGCACCGATTTTAGAGACTTAAACAAAGCATGTCCCAGGGATGACTTTCCACTATCAAATATCGACATGATAGTGGATATGACAGTCCAACATGAGATGCTATCACTGATGGATGGTTTCTTAGGCTACAACCAAATCATGATAGCAAAGGAAGACCAACATAAGACAACGTTCACATGTCCATGGGGAACCTATTGCCGAAACATGATGCCATTTGGGCTAAAAAATGCAAGGACAACCTATCAAAGAGGCATGACACTGATATTTCATGACATGATCCATAAAATGATGGAAGATTACATGGATGATATATTGGCTAAGTCAAGGAAAAGAAGGGACCACATAGCAACTTTGAGTTCCATATTTGACAGGTTGGAAAAGCACAAGGTCTGTCTTAACCCAAAGAAGTGCATCTTTGGAGTACAATCAGGCAAGCTCCTGGGATACATAGTATCAATGAGAGGAATCGAGGTAGATCCTACCAAATTCAAGGCGATCCTCGAAATGGAAGCACCCAGGACACTAAAACAGCTAAGAGGCCTACAAGGAAGGCTCCAATCCATCCGTAGATTCATAGCATAGCTGGCAGATAAACAAATCCCATATTCTCATCTACTCCACAAAGGGGTAGCATACAAGTGGGATGACAAGTGTGATCAGGTGGTTAGCAAAATCAAAGAATATCTACTTATGCCGCTAGTGCTAATGCTGCTAATTCCAGGAAAACCATTGATCCTATACATATCAGTAACAACGACAGCTCTCGATGCACTCTTAGCCCAACACAATGAAAATGGAAGAGAAAGAGCAATATACTACATCAATAGGACAATGGTAGGACACGAGCTCAACTACACACCAATAGAAAAGGCTTTCCTAGTAGTCGTGTTTGCAGCCTAAAAGTTCAGACACTACATGTTGGCTCATCAAATCAAGCTGATTGCAAAGATAGATCCGTTCAAGTAACTACTCTCTAAAGCCACTCTCATAGGATAGACAACCAAGTGGGTCATGATATTGACAAAACATGACATTGAATATGTGGAGTGCAAGGCCATCAAGGGATGAGTGATTGCAAATCAAGTAGTAGAGGCACCTATATACGCAGAAAACCCACTCATTTCAGAGTTTCCTGATGAATCCATCTTCAATATAAATGTAGCAAACCACTGGAAGATGTATTTTGATGGATCCTACATGCAACATGGGTCAGGAGCAGGAATTTCTTCATCACTCCCCAAGGAGATTGTATACCCAAATCTTACAAGTTGTCATTCCCATGCATGAATAATACAACAGAGTATGGAGCTCTTGTCATAGGGCTAAGGATTGTGGTGCAATGGTGGATCATGGCACTAAAGGTATATGGAGACTCTCAGCTCATAATCAATCAAGTCAACAATGAATATCAGATGAAGGATGACAAACTAACTCCATAGCAAACAATAGAGTAGCGGACATAATGGCTACAATCGGATCGCTCTTGGAAATCCCAAACAACGTCCCAAAATAGGAATTCCTTGTAGAGCAGCTTCTCGTACCAGCATTTGAGGTACCAAAGTCTCAATTTGTGTGTGAACTTGTTGGTCCCAATGATTTATGGTACCATGACATATACACCTACTTAAGAATAGGAGTCTTGCCCACTGATATAACCCCGAACCTTAAATGAGATTTTGTCAAAAATTCTTCCCGCTTTGTCATTTTAGGAGAAACCCTCTATTGTAGGAGCATCAAAGGAACCCTGTTGCATTGCCTAAATAATGAGGAAGCCTTGAGTGCTTTAACTGAGGTACATAATAACATTTGTGGTTCACACTCGAGTGGTATGACTTTGGCTAAGAAGTTGCTGAGGACCGGATACTATTGGCCCACAATGGAGAGAGACGCACATGACTTTGTCAGACAATGTTTGTAGTGTCAATAGCATGGGGACCTTATCCATACACTATCTCAAGAGCTTCATCCCATTGTTACACCTTGGCCCTTTTCCTAGTGGGGGCTCGATCTCATCATAAAATCATCCCCACCTCATCCAATGATCACAAATTCATCATCACTGCCATGGAGTACTTTACAAAGTGGTTCGAAGCCATTCGCATAACCTACATAACTAGAAAGTAGATATCCAAGTTCATCCTAAACTACCTCTTTTACCAATATGGTGTCCCCCAAGCTATTATCTCAGATAATGGGACACCTTTCAAAAATCAAGATGTTCGTGACTTATGTGAAAAATTCAATATCCAACATCGCTTTTCCACTCCATACTACCCCCAAGGCAACAAACAAGTAGAAGCCACCAATAAAACCATTTTGAAAATTTGTAAGAAAACAATCAATGAAGTTGGTCGTGACTGGCATCTACAGCTAAATCTCGCCTTATGAGCCTATTGCACCAACATTCGCACACCAACAGGTGCCACCCCATTCTCCCTAGTCTATGGATCAGAAGCCATCCTCCCCATTGAGATTGAGCTCCCATCCTTGAGGATATCATTGCAAAATCTCATCACAGATGAAGAATACATGGTCTCACGAATGAATGAGCTTGAGTTACTAGATGAACGGTGCATGGATGCCCTAAACCATCTACAGGTATATCAAAAATGACTCAAGTGGAGTTATAACAAGAAGAGCAGGAGGCAGACCTTCCAAGTCAGCAAACTTGTGCTAAAGGAGAACCAAAAGAACGTACCAAACCCAGAAAGAAAGAGAAATTTGAGCCCAACTAGTTGGGACCTTTTGTCATCACGGAAAGCTATAAGTCAGGGGCATATCAGTTATCAACACCAGAAGGCGAACCTCTGCAGAAGCCCATGAACAACTCCCATCTCAAAAATTTATATGCCTAAAATATTTCAAGGTATAGAACCAAAAATACAAAAAATCAAAAAATGGCCTGAAAAAATGGTCACCCTGATGAAAACCTGGTAAATAGGCATCTTGGTAACAACAAAAAAATACAAAAATACAAAAATCAGAAAAAATATTGAAAATAGTAAAAAAAAATCGTCCTCTAAGTGAAAACCACTTTGGTGGCATTTTGGACAACTACCTTGGTGAAAACCTGGCAAATAGGCGCCAAGTGTAAATAAAGCACTCTCCATCCACAAGGATCTTCATGAATCACTTATCCATTACATTTCATTTATCCTTCCACCATCTGTTTGCATCTGTACCATAGCTTGATCTTGTGTTCATATCATGTTCCACCCTAGTACTACTTGGCATATTCCCAAGGTCAATTTGTCCTACCTGTATCGAAGTAGTATATCACATCATGTTGGGGAATGTTCCTGTACCTACATTGGATCGGATTCATGTATATTCTTGTGATCTTCCTAAAATCAGAAAATCCAAAAACATCAAAAAATCAAAAATTCAAAAACATCCAAATCATATCAAAATCCAAAGCATGTCAAAAATCTGAAAAATAAAAAATAGAGTCGTCACCCAAACTACGTCGTCTCTGAGCTTGAACGTAGGCAAGGTTGATCTTTGATCATCCCTCTAGACATTTTAGGTTAGTCTTTTAGGTGTCTGTCGCAATGGAAATGGCAATTCATTTGCCCATCTATCTCATCAGTAATCAAGTCTGTCATCAGTCCAACTACGTGGTCTTTGTGTGTATAACGTAGGCAAGGCTAATCTATTGATCAACTCTCGAGACCCCTAGGATAGGTCTTTAATTTGGTCTCTTGGTCATAAATCTTGAAAATACCAAAAAAATTTGAAAAATCTCAACAAAACCAAAACAACATCAAAAATTTTCAAAACATCAAAAAAATCCAAAAATCTAAAAAAACCAAAATGGTGCATCCGTCTCATCTCGCTCTCACACGCAATAATCATCACTCATAATAAATCAACCATCACCTTCATCCTTAGGTAAGTCAGTCGGAAGCAAGTCTAGTAGGTTCAAAAGTGAAGACCTAATCATTCAAGTCTCAAGTCTAGGTCAGTAAGCAAGCAAGTTGATCAACTCAGAGTATAAATAGCTTATCATCCAATCAATCCCAAGTCATCACCTAATCACAACATGTCCTAGGATGCATCCTTCCCACTATGGAAATCAACATCAGGCATCACCATAGTTTAGTCTTGGCTAGTGGTATGAAGAACATTGGCTTGTTTATTTACTTTATCTTTCTTTGGATTTATCTTATTGCACTCATTCCAATGACCTCTCGATGATATATAAATAGAAAGATTTAGAGAGAAAGGAATGGGGCAAGGATCAATATCTTTTTTTATCTGTTGTGCTTATTGGATATTCTTGTAAAATAACTTGGTTATGCATGCTTTGTTTGGTTTGTAGGGAATATGTTTTAGATGTCTTTTTTACCACATAGGAAGGCTTGCTTTTCTATGTTTTGATCTGAGATGTTTAGAATATTTGAACTACATCCTGAATAAGGTTTCGTATGTCAAGTGTGAACAAGAATATTCCTATCTGATTTTTGAGTCAAAGTCCATCACACTAGATACAACACCATCCTGGTTCTTTATACCTTGATGCATCGTACCTATGTGTGTTATCAAACATAAGTAATTAGCCCTTTTTAAAATACCAACTCCTAGTAAGAAAAGCATCATCATCGACACTAATAATAACGGCTTGTTGAATCTCTTTTCTTCTACCTTCTTTCCACACTAACATGGTACCATGGTAGTTAATCAGATCATTGCTAATGCATCCACCCTGCATCCACAAACCATTAGCATAACGCACAATGCATATCATATCATATCATTACATTTCATATATCATCATCTTAAGTTATGAAAAATAATATAGATTTTTTGTTCTAAGTATCTTAAGAAATTATTACATTCATTACATGCATTGCATCACATTCATAAATCATAATGCATAATCATATCATAAAACCATCACATAATCATTTTGCATATCATTTGCATCCATACATCTTCACTATTAAATGCATAGAAAAATACAAAAATAAATACATCCATCATCACATCATACATTATATTGCACAAGCATAAAATAGAAGCATTTCATAACACAAGAAATTAAAATGCATCCATACATCACAAGACATATCATAAATCAAGTCATATCATATATATCATCAAAATATGCAACTATCATGGTACTAAATCAGATCAAATGTGTATACATCAAGATACATGGTACAATAGGGGCAATAAAAATCAGAGCCCATGAATCAAAATACTATTTGTGATCAAAATGTGCAGCTAGCTCTATTGGTTGTTTCCCTCTCCCACCTGCCTCTCACCATGATCCTCTGGAGCCCTCATCACTGTTTGCTGAGAAAACTCTGGAACCCGACCAGTTGGTGGCACTGCCTGTCTGTAATGTTGTCGATAATAATCAACCTCTCTGACTGCCTCCCTATATGCTCATAAAGAAACTGTCTGACCTTGGGATGAGGATGCCATGCTCTCAAGCTGACGGCGTCGATCAATCTCCTGGTCTCTCTCAGACCTGGCCTGATCCTTCTTTATTGTTAGTGTTGCAACCTGATGTTGAGCCCGATCTCTCTCTGCTGTCAAAATCTGAACCTGACCTTGTAACTACTGAATCAGGGTATCTCTGGGGTTTGGCTATGCTCGTGGCAGTGTCAGCACTCATGGTGGTGTCTGTGCTCATGATGGTGTCTGCAACTAGGGTGGGGTCTGTTGTTCCTGGTCCTGGGGTGGAGTCTGATGTGGTTATATGCACAGTGGTGTCTGGTGCGGAGGTGGCCCACCTCTATCTCCATCCCTGTCCCCATCTCCTCTCCCTCCCTGTCCTTGACCTTAGCCTGTTGATCGGCCCCTAGGTCTCCGTCGTGCTGCCATTGCACCCAGATCTGTTAGTCTCAAAGGGGGCTTGAACCAATCCATGTATTCTTGTGTCACCCCTGTGTCACTTGGCCCCTAATCATGTGGCCATGGCCTAGCCACTAACTATCTAAAGGATGCAAAGGCCTCATCTGCTAGAATGGGTCGGCCCCATGTGGTCTCTTTGGTGGTAGAGGCAAAGATTGACACGTACTGGTCATCTAGCTTGTCCTGCACTTCACCAAACTGCCTAGCCACTCTGTCTGGTAGATATCGCTTGATCATGGTGTGCTCTCTGCCCTGCATCAATTGGTCTTGGTGAGAAAAGAACAATTGTTGAATGTCATCAAACCATGAACCCATCCCAAGCCAAGGCCTCCAAGTAATCTTTGTCATCTCATCGATGACTCTCCTCCAGTGCGCAATATCACCAACCCCTGTATGTCTAAATTTGGTATGGGCCCCACCATATCGCCAGACGATATGATCATATAGCTCTAAGGCAATCGGTGTAACCTGCAGACGAAGAACGACAATCCACTCCCAAGCCCAAACGTGCAGTAATGTGACCCCGGCCCTGATGGCCCTGCTATCCATATAGGAAAACTCATGAAGGTCTTTGTACAGTGAGGCCAACATCACTGGCCCCCAGGAAAAGCACTCTCTTCGGAAGGGCATCCGCTCCCATGCCAATCCCCAACCCGGACTGAAATATTAGCCCCATCGATTGAATGCCACAAGACCTGATATGATCACAGCAACTATAAGTCTAAAAATGTGCACATGGCCCCTGTACCTCTCTAAATCAATCTAGCCCTCAGAAAAGATGATGGCTTGAAGTCCCATAACCTCATTGCATGTGTCTCTACCTGCATCCACATTGTAAATGACCCTATCGCCATGAATGGGTAGCCGTAGGATGCGCCGAACATCCTCAAGGGTAACTGTGGCCTCACCAGTAGGAAGATGGAAGGAGGATGTCTCATCGTGCCATCACTCTGCCAAAGCTGTCATCATCCCTAAGTGGGTTTGAATGGGATGTGCATAGGAAATGTACCAAAGACCAATGGCACCGAGATGCTCTTGGAGCAACTCAACTAACTCGCCTAACCTGTCAAGCACTGAGCCTCTGTGCTCTTGAGAGTGTAGTATCCTGAGGTCCTCTTGCACAAGGAAATTCACCGTGTCAAAATTGGAAAAAAAATTGAGCTATCGAATTAAGTTTTCGAGGTCAAAATAGCAATTACGGTCCTATTTGCAATTGCGGCGCAGTTTGCAAATTCCAAACTATGTCGTGGCGGCGTAGTTTGACTGCACTCTCTAGTCCTAAGCTCTAAAGTGGCTCACACTGGTGCTATTCGTGTATGCATCCAATCTAAGCTTGAAACCCTAATTTACTAAAAAGCCCGCACCAATGCTATTCACATATGTGGCGCACTTAGACACCGCGCGACACCAATTGAGCATTTTTTAGCGGCCCTATATAGTTTCGCTTGACCTAAAGTTGACTTGGACCCTATTAAATGCACAAAAAATGATAAAATTAAAAGTCAAGAAAGGGGTACATACCACAGGTCCTGCATCAGTTGGCCGTTGGTGCACTCGTACTCGCTCTGACACATGTCAAGGAAGCTATCGTTGCGCCATCTCGATCAAGACTCAGAGCTCAAACGCAAGAAATTTTCAAAGGCTAAGTGTGAAAGTGATTTGAAAATGACCCCTTAGGGTCTATTTAAGCCTAAAAATTAGGATTTTTTGACCTAATTTAGTCATCCAGCCTAGGGTTTGACCCCTGATCCCATTTTTGCTCGTCTGAGGGCCATTTTTCATCTTTTTGGCATTTTAACTCATTTTTTTGGCATTCTTGAGCCTTTTTTGGACCTGACAGGTACCTTGTCCTCTTTTTTTCGCGAGATCATCCCAAAATCAAAATTTTTGTTCGATCTCTTGAGGGGGAAATATACCAGCATAATCCTTCTTGCTGGGGTAGTAGTGGGGCATTTTAAAAATCAAGAAATTTTTGAATTTTGATCACAGCAGTTTATTCTTTGAATCAATGCAACAAGTGCATTGCTTCAAAAAGGGGCAAAACGTAGACATGGAAAATGTACCAAATTGATCTTATGCATCTGATCCTGATTACTAACATCGTGCATCCTAAATCAACTTCTTGGCTCATTATCACCTTTCATCCCTTAATTAAATAAACCATCATTTATCTAATTAAGTCATTCTTCCCTGT
The DNA here is from genome assembly GCA_007115665.2 of Sequoiadendron giganteum. NCBI lineage: Eukaryota > Viridiplantae > Streptophyta > Pinopsida > Cupressales > Cupressaceae > Sequoiadendron > Sequoiadendron giganteum. The sequence continues at coordinate 284,965,058 of CM021107.1, read as the reverse complement.
AAATTAAATTAATCAATTTAATTTAATTAATCCTTTGTCCCTGTTTAATTAAATAATTCATTTTATTTAGTTGAATCTCTGAAGTCATCCCATTAAATTAAATAAATTAAAACTTATTTGATTTAATTTAACATCATTCCTCTTTAATTAAATAAATCAAATCCTTTGTTTAATTAAATCTATCTCTCATCCTTTTGATTTAAATCAACCCATAAATCTAAGTCAAAATGGTCACATCACCTAATCCCTCATTAAATTAATTAACCTTTTGATTGATTTAATCCTAATCTCCAAATTCCTTTAGATAATGCAACTTGCACAATAAATCATGTATTTTGATTTATTAAAATCCCTATTTTCCCTCACATGGCATATTTAGGGAATATTCCTCCAAATTTGAAATCCCTCCAAGTGGATTTGTACATCCAACAAGACATTCATTCTCTCTTACATGTCCTTGTGCATTGAGCCAAGTGGCATTTAAGTCATTTTCTTTCCCTCTTCAACAAGTAATTTCATAAATTTGAAATTCCACCTAATATCATTTATTGGCTCATTCATCAAAATGTGCACAACCTTCCTCCATTAATATCTTGACAAGTGGCACTTGGCCATTGGATGTTGAATGATCCCACATTCATCCATTTTGCTTCTTCTCTTCTAAATCAAATCTATAAATAAGAGGCTTATTTCCTCATTTTGGACATCCACATTTAGAAAAAAGTTATTATCTTCATATTTAGAGCAATTATATCCATTTCTTGAGCAATCTTCCATTACCATAGCTAGGTTATTGCATATTTTTGTCAAGGAATCATATTGCTCTTCATCATCAAGTGGATCAATCTTCATCAAGCTTACAAAGGAGTTGGGAAAGGGCCAATTTCTACACATAATTGGCACCAATTCCCCATGGGATTGAGGATTTGCATGCTTAATTAGGATTACATTTGCTTTCCATGTTTTATTCTTTATTTTCCTATTTCAAGCATTGCTAATGAATTTCATGGGGAATCCGTGTTCTTACTTGCATATGATTCTAATTATGTGTTTTTTTCTTATGTTTGTGCAGGTTTAGGATTGGGGTTCACACTATCAATGATAAAAGTGGCTCTGCAACTACAATCAATTTAAAAACTCAGTCAGGAACCTATTAACAAAAATGACAAAAGTGATTAGTTTTCACGATAACAAACAATTTTTAGGATGACTGTGACAGAAAAATAGGGTGATAGTAGCCTGATTCCCAAATGAAAGCAGCTTTGTTCTTGCAATGGCAACTAGAAAATATGACAACCATGTTCGGATTTTAAGATTGTAGCGACCCAGTTAACAAAAGTGATTCCTACAAAAGATGATAGCGACCCAGAACCAACAACTGATCCGAAAACTTGATAAATAATTGTTAGATCTAAGACCTAGGTCCCATCAAGCATTCTGATTTATGTAAGGGGGGAATATGGATCAAGATTTGTATCAATGAAATCAATCAAATGAATCATAACAAAGGATAAAACCCAACCTAATCATGAGATGCAATTGCCATAGTTATGAATTCAACAAACAAGGTTAGCAAAATCAAATTGAAACACAAATGAATTCAAACTATACAATCTTACCATCCCATGTTGGAGTGTATTTGTGTTGATCTTAATATGTGGGATTTCTTTTCAACACAAAGACTCCATGATTTGTAAAAGCTTGATAACGATGATGATGATGACCTAGAATGCAAGATTATTTTCTCAATTTCCAAAAGAATCACACTGACATGACCTTTCTACAAATTCTCTAGATGAATTATGAGAGGGATGAAGTTTATTTTATAGATTTACTTGTTTCAGATGAACGATTTGGGTGCAAATATAAAAGATCAAGATCAACGGTCAATGTCCATTAGGAGGAAATAGATTGAGTAGTCAACTAACCTGATTAATCCAATTAAGGGAGTTAAATGGATAATCAATGGAAATTTGATATCTTAATTAGTGGGATTGGAGTAATAGGTGAAATTAGCAAATTAGATTGAGTAATTAGTGATGTGATTTGATCAATCAAAATGAGTGAGGATAATTAATTAATTATTTAATCTTGAGAGGAATGTGCAAAATTAAATTGATTTAATCAATAAAATTTTAAATATTAATAGACCATGTTGAGTGAATTTTGGGAAAGTAAATAATTGATTTAATTATTCAACTTGGAAGAGGGAAAGTAGATTAATTGAATAATTAATGATAACTATTTAATAAAATTTGAAGAATAAGTAACGTTAGAGACATAATTAAATAATTAATACTTATTTAATTATTCAAGAGGAATAAGGTTAAATCAATGATGACGTGGTGAATTAATTTAACAATTCAAGTTTATTTAATTAATAGAGGAAAATAGGGTTAAATGATGGAAATGATGTTAAAAGGGGATTAATGATATTAATGAAGTGAAATGCAATAATTATAATGAAAGTGATGTTGATAATGGAAAAATTCATTTCATTATGTGTGATATGTGTTAGGCATTTTTACATGTCTACATTATCAATTATAGGAATTGTTGTACCAATGAAGTGTTTAGTACTCACAAATTCTTGAAGTCTTTCTAAGTCTTTGTCTAATTTTTGTAGTTTATCTTTGGGAACATGGGAAACCATAGTCTCAACATCTATAAACATAGGTGTTTGTAAGGTTTTCATTGGTATGGTAGCATCATGGATAGAGTCCAAAATTGGCTGAGTATTGACAACACTTTTCATGAAAGAGTAAGAAGACTCGGGTTCCACAATGGATGTGAATATAACGTGGTATGTCATAAGTTTAGAACTACATCTCATTGAAGTATTGGCAATAGGACACCACATTGTGAAACTCAAACAAGTTTCATAGCACTAAGTGTATCCAAGATGAACACCAAATTTCTAAATAAGCACAAAAAACACTCAGAAACATAAATCAAATAATAGAAGCAAACAAACAACACAACAAAAAAGATCTAGAAAAATAATTGTCTGGCCAAGAATAGCAGGACAAAGGCGCCCAAGGGTGTCTAAGTCTTGATCAAGGGTTTTAAATATTTAAAATATTACTGTGTATTACACTACTTAAGGATTGTGATTCTACTTGTAAATAGTTGTAATAGTAAATAATTTTCAACCATATGCACAGATACTCTTGACATCGAAACATGCAACTGGTGGCCAGAGATTTCCAATTGAACATCTTGGGGATTACCCAAGATAGAAGTGTATGAATGGACATTGGTTTTCAATATATTTTCAATCCCTTGTACTAACTCCAAGCCTCTACAACTGGAAATAAGTAAATTTCTCATACCATTAAGAAGAGGAGCAGCTTGAGATTATGAGTTTTCTTTTGCTAAAAAGTCTTCAAACTCTCCAAGTCTTACTTCCAAAGAGTGAAATTTCTCAATAAGAAAATTTAGAGAAGCTTTCTCAGCTATGTGAGAGGAAGAGTTAGAAGGAGAGGTTGGTGGAATATGCGTTGCAGGGTTAGAATTAAAAGGAGGCTCAAAACTGTCTGTCAATCCTGTACTGAACTCCTCAATGTTGAGACCCTGGTAGGGAGGACTAAACCATCTCCTATAATCCATATCTTAATGTCAATAACTCATTTCTACATGTCCAAAGGTAATGGAATAGGTCATGAAACTCATAAAGGGGTGTCACAACACTTTATCCAATACACATCTTGACAAGAGAGAAGAAATTTTTTTTCTAATAAATCTACAAGAATAGGTTCATGTTAGGTTCACCAAAATGTAGAGAAGATTTGCTACTCCTAAGTCTCTAGAACAAAGAAGAGTCTATAGGGAGAAAATGGTCCTCAACTACCTCAAAGGAAAAGCTCAAGTGACAAAGGTAGAAGGACAAAAGAGTTTTGGTTATAATTTATGTTTTAGGACAAGTTTTAGAATAAAAACTTCAAAACCTGGAAGAGAAGACTTCAAAGGTCTCAAGAGCAAGCTAGTTGGCTTTCGACCTAGGATTATAGCACAATGTGTAGACATACCTATGGAATGTTGTGGTATTGTACGGATCAAAAAATAGAACATGCTCACAAAAGTATACAAAGTCTACTATCTATCTGGAAACTAAAATCTGAATGTTTAACTAGACTAACAAAATGCTTAAAATAACAAAAATAACAAGAAGAAAACTAACACGTGTAGATTTAAATGAATTGAAATGGAAATGGCAAGAGGAAAAATAAGAGAATGAACTCGCAAGAATTTCAACGCTACAAATCCTCTTGCAATGCTCCAAACGAACAACCTGCACACATAGAAACAAGGATAAAATATTGGGGTTGTTTCAAGGCTTGCCTTGGTCAAACCCTAGTTTTGGTATTTCCACCTCCATGAACATCTAGATAGATAGGTAGGGAGAAAATAGATAAAGAAATAGATAGACAAGACGATAGACAAAATAAAAGAAAATATACTACTAAAATAAATATGATAATGCAAATAGAGTGTGATTACCCTTCATTAAGAAATCTTGTGATGTTGAAGGAGAGAACACAACACTCTAGATGAGACAAGAGAGAGCCAATATACTAATGTAGAATCCAAAACATGATGTAGAAGCCAAGAGCAATAGAACTTGTAAGACCAATGGTGTAGGAGAGAATGTGAATAAGAATGAGAGATTGAGAGTGAAAGATTGTGAGAATGAGTTGAAAGAATGAGATAATGAATGAAAGAATGAAGGAAAAGCATGCAAGAAGGCATTTTTCGGTGTGTTTGCAACCATGGAGGCATTATTCACGGGAAGGTGAAAGTGTAATGTCCCAATGATCATAGAATGAAGAATATTGCCAGGATGTTTGTGTGACGCGTAAACGTCTATGTGTCATGAAAGCATCCCTAAAAAAATTCACTTGAAGACCAAAAACAAAGGGGGGGTCAAGGACAAAATATAAGTCAAGGAAAAGGGGAATTAACATTGTCATCTTTATTAAGCTAAAGGGAGGGTTATGTAATGTGAAAATGAATGGGGTGCAATTTTACGACATTACAAATAAAAGATAGAATAGTTAGAAAATGATGTTAGCAAATAATAAAAATAAATATGATGATGATAAGAATAATGATAAAAAAGATGATAATGATAATGGATTTTATGATGAGTGTGTTTGAAACTAAATGTAAATACATATTGAAATATGTCAAAAAACTAATATTTGATAACACTTTATGTTATGCAATAGGGTATAACAACCATGGTGATGATGTTTCTTTTGCATAGAATATGCCTTATCATGTTGTCAAGACATATAGCAACCTTAGTGGAATATGTGAGGGACAGCCAAAAAGAAAAGTACTCAGGAAAAAAAGAAGCCCTAGTATGACTTCAAGGTGCACCATTATATATATAAGAATTCTATTGACCTTGATAAGGTATGTTGGAGATAGATAGATAAGAAAATAATGAAATTTAATAAACAAACAATTCATAAGTGTTTTACCTCTTTCCAAAGTGTTGAAAAGGTCAAGATGATGATGATGATTTATGTGGGGAATAATATATCTGAAATGATGGAAAATGGTCATTGGTTATGATTTAGGACATAGAACAACAATCTTCCTCACTCTCCTTCATTCAAGGGAACCCTAGAGATCTCAATCTAAGGTATGCAAAGGAGAAAGAGATCTTGCAATAGGGTTGTTCGGGGGTCTAATTATAAACTAAAGAGGGGTTCGCCACCAAGCTAGGGCTTGGAAAGATCAATGAGATACAAGTCCAAATGCTTAAACCTCATGTAATGCAATACTTCACTAAATGACCTAGAAAAACATGTAAAACATAATAGAAAGGTGAGAAATCAGAAGTGTACACCTAGAAACTTGAAGAGGCCTAGAATGAGCTCTAAAACATTGGAAATACTGAAATTATGGCATACTAGGACTCATACGCTCGTCTAGGTGTATCAATCCTAGACTAGGGTTTCTGGTTTGGAATAGGTTTTTGGCAATGTAGATTTAGGATCTAAAAAAATTTGGAAATTTTCCTGTAGTGGGACTCATACGCCACTTCTGGCATATTAGTCCCATTTCGGTTTTTTAGGAATTTGAAGTTTGGATATGTGCTCCAATCTCTTCTCTTCCTTCCCAAACTGATTTCAAGATTTGAACCTGTAAAAAGACATGCAAAACAGACTATAGAGTTGATTTTCTTATGGGGGGTTTACCTTGGTCAAACCCATAGTTTGGTAATTAAACCTTGATAGAAACAATGAATCATGAATGTAAATAGGAATGTAAATCCTAACCTTAAGTGTGTCTAAGATTGAGAAATCTAAAATTCAATGCAACCCTACTCTATTGTGCTAGAATAAGATGCAAGAATGAAACGTGGACATGAATGAATCACTTTGAGAGATCCCTAACCACTCAAATGAGCCCTAATAATGTATGTACCTTCCTTAGGCTGAAATTAGAGTGATGATGGAGGATGGAATCACTTAGGAAACAAGTCATTAGGCTTGGCGATATGGCTAGTTGCATCTCCCCAACCTATAAT
>CM021107.1:284944947-284957238 GCA_007115665.2 Sequoiadendron giganteum | reverse complement strand
TATGGTGCATTGTACACTGCTACAGGTATGGTGTCTGGAGCATATCACATGCACCAGAGCAACATGATTCCCTTTGTATCTGCCATCGGGTACCCACATGCCTTTAGTTATCCACTGAGATGAGCATGGTAGTCTGAAGATCTTCTATATTGGAGAGTTAGATTCGACTGCCTTGATCAGGAGGAGATCATTTGGAGACCTTACCAGCTGATACCACAGTGGTCGGATGAGACTCAACAACTAAGGAGGATGTAGAGGGATAGATTTCTTCTGGGTAGACATGATTATGTAGTATGACCATTCTACTACGATCCTGTCATGTGACAGTTTGGTTAGATTCAGGTAGCGACAATAGCATGACCCTTCTATAGGCGATTGATGTGGAGTGCCCAAAGGCCAGGAGACACTAGATGATTCACCTTTGATGATAGTGACCATAACATGCCCCCAATCTCTTACGTCTATGACATTAATACTATAGACACATATGAGGAGTGGTGGAAAGTAGTACGACCAGCTCTAGTGTTCCCCATGGATCAACCGATAGGCTATGCAGGACCACTCCCAGATCAAGAGATGAGGAGGAGGATATAGGACTCAGGGCTTCCAAGCTATTTGTAGATGAGATAGATGAGGACTACGATGAAGCATCAGACCCTAATTATGAGGGAGAGGAGGAGGAGGAGTCGATGAGTGAGAGCAGTGACACAATAGACAAGGGTCCAGTTACCCATGAGCGGAGAGATACATCTCCCATTCATGTTACCAGAGCAGAGTCGGAAACCGCCACATGCACCAACACCCATGAGAACGGAAAGGCTAGCATATCTTCCATGCCTCCTACATAGGACAAGGCTTTCTTTACACAACCGGCTAGAAACTTAGGTGATGACATTTTATTTATGATTATGCTTATGCTTTAATGATTATGCTTTTAATTTTCATATATATATATCATGATGTGTACTAATTAGCTTTATAATTTCTATCTTGTAGGTGTTGTGAGAGATTTACAGGACCTCTACTCACAAGTCGCTATAGAGATAGTGCCTCCCATTCTCAGAGATGAGGCCATAGACTACATATCCCCACCCATCGTGGAGTGGGACCGAGATTTGTTCGAGCCTTATCTCAAATTGAGGGAAACATATGAGGACACTACTAGGCATGTAGATTGAGTCGAGGTTGCCTATGAGGAGATCTGGTCATCTCGAGGTCCAATAAAGGTCAAGAGACTCCATGCAGAGGTAGCCAAGCTACAGGTAGATAGAGACCGCCTAGCAGAGTAGCACCAAGAGGCCATTGGATGAGAAAATGGTCTACAGTATGCTTTGGATGATCTTATCAGTTCATGCTCATGATCACATACCACTGTCTCTCAACGAATTGTCTCTAGACATATGTGATCACCATATCTCGAGGGATCCAATAGTCACAGACCATAGTAGCATTGTATATATTGATGACATGTACTTAAGACTTTGTGATATATATATAATCATTTGATGTTTTGTTATTTATGTTTCTGTGTTTAATGTTAAATGGCAATGTGATTTATCAAATAATCTTTGTAAGACTATTTAATAAATGTCTCCATGATTTAAAATTCTTTATATATCTAATTAAAACTATTCCAATTCTCCTTAGATATGATATTGTGATTAAGTATGTTATGCTAAATTAAATGCACCTACGATCTAATTAAAGAATATTAAAAGCATGTAAGGATCTAATCTAACATAACACATAAGATGAACTTGAATAGCATGAAACCAAAAGTAACCACCTAAAAGTTAATTTAAATAATTACTTTAGCATTCAAGACACACAATTAATTGATTGTCAAGAATGAAGCAACGCGAGTGAATATATAATGTCATCTACTAACTCTAACACCACTGCTTTATCATCCACACTATTCAAGAAGATTAGACATAATACCGAAACAAATGCATGACATTTATAGGTTCTTTAAGAGGCATGTCATCGATTTTTGTTAACATATATGCTCTAGACCCATAATTTTCATCGATTATATAAGGTCCTAACCAATTAGGGTTGGAATTTCCTTTTTTAGTTGAATCAACATTAACATTACATTGATTCTCGCATAACACTAGATTTCCTTTATTAAATGAATGAGGTATGATGTTATCATTGTAACTACATTGCATTCTTTTAGAATAAACTTCAAGGTTCTCAAGAGCGTTAATGTGTTATTCATCGAGCATTTTAAGCCAATGTAAACGTTGTTCTTTATAAGTATTGTCATCAATAATTCCTTGAAGAGTGATTCTTAATGAAGGAATCTCTAACTTCAAGGGCATTATCGCCTCAATTCTATAGACAAGGTTATAAGGGGTATTCCCATTTGATGCCCTAATGTTCATATGATAGGCCCATAACACATATGTTAGTTGTGTATGTCGATCTTTGTTGTGTTTTCTTACTATTTTCCTTAAGATTTGCTCGAGGATTGTATTAGTTGATTATGCTTGACCATTAGATTGTGGGTAGTAGGGTGTCATAAAGAAATGTTTTATGTTAAATTTTTCTAAGAAATTCTTCACATCCTTATTCTTAAATGGTGTCCCATTGTTTGGAACTAAAGCAGAAGGAAGTCTAAAGTGAGCAATAATGTGTTCCAATATGAAATGACATATTACATCAACAGTTGTCGAACGAAGGAGAATTTCTTCCACCTATTTCATGAAATAATTTGTTGTAGTAATTATAAATGTATGTCTGGCAGAGGAAGGGGGTGAGATTTTTCCAATGATATCCAGGCCCCACACCGAGAAAGGCCAAATAGGAACTTGTGCATGAAGCTTGGAAGCAGGAGTGTGAATCAATCTGCTATGTTCTTGACATTTGCGATATTTCTTAACATATACAAAGCAATCTTGTTCCATATTCCTCCAATAGTATCCTATATGAATTAATTTGTGAACTAACGATCTTCCTCCAAAATTTCCTCCATGAGCACTTGAATGGGCTTCCTCAAGTGCTATGGGATTTTAGATTGTTTAAGGCATCTAAGCAAGGAACCATCAAAGGACCTCTGATACAACACATCGGCCAAAATTATATACTTAGATGCAAGTTTTCGAAGGTGGGATCTAGTATTCTTAGTTGTTAGCTAAGGAAAGGTACCATTTTTTAAATAATTAAACATCGGTGTGTACCATTCACTAGAGTTTTTCATGGTGACTGCTAACACTTCATATGCTTTAGAATCATTCAATGGTTTCATAATTGTATGGACAAAAAATGTGAAATCTTTTGAAGGATCTTGAGAAGATATCAGAGAAGTCATTCTCGCCATTGCATCTGCATACTGATTATCTTTCTGTGGGACATTGTCAATGTTAAACGAATAAAAACTCTCTAACAAAGTCATTGTGAGATCCTTATATTTCGATAGTTTTTCATGCTTCGCTTGATATTTTCATTTATTTGTTTAATGACTAATTGTAAATCATCGAATATTTTAATGTCTCGGGCTCCCAGAGTTAAAGTGATGTGTAATCTAGCAATTAATGCTTCATACTCAATGGTATTGTTCGTGCATAGGAAATTTAACCGATTGATAAGGGAATAGGTTTTCCTCCAAGTGAAACTATTATAACTCTTGCGTCGGAGCCTGTTCTACACTTAGAACCATCAGAATATAGTTCCCATGTATTTTCATGTTCCTGAATAATCAACACACTCTCATCAGGAAATGCTTCTACATTAGGTAATGTGAGGGGGGGAAGGAGATTCAGCTAATTGGTCAGTCAAGGTTTGTCCTTTAATTGATTTTTGTGAAACAAACTTAAGGTCACACTCAGTCAACAACATAACCCATTTAGATAAGCGTCCTGATAAATCGATTTTAGTAAAAAGATGTTTTAAATGATTTAATTTCATTATCACATGTATTTTAGATTCAATAAGTAATGTTGCAACTTAGTAGTAGCGAATGCAAGAGCCAAACATTATTTCTCTATCATTGTGTATCGTGTCTCATAATCAATTAGAGTTCGACTAATGTACTAAATAGGATGCTCTTTACCATTTTCATCTTGTTGAGCCAACAATGCTGCGAGAGCATGGGCTGATGGTGTTGTATACATGATGAATGGCTTATTTTTCATAGCGGGTTGTAAAACAAGTGGAGTAGCAAGATAATCTTTCAAACTCTAAAAATCTTATTTACAATCCTCATTCTAATTAAACTAAACTTTTTTCTTAAGGAGATGTGTAAATGGTAATGTTAGATCCACAAAGGATGCTACGAAATTTCAGATAGTTTGAATTCTTCCTTGTAAAGTGCATAATTGAGAAATATTTGTGGGACGTGGCATGTTGACTATGGCATCAATTTTCTTCGTGTCCACCTCAATGCCTCTATGAGATATGATAAAACCTAAAAGCTTTCCACTATCTACACCGAAGACATAATTTTTTGGATTCAATCTCATGTTATATTTTCACATTCACTCAAAGATCTTCTGAAGGATATTCACATTGTCTTGTCGAGTTAAGGATGTTTCTAAAATATCATCAACATAATCTTCCAAAATATTATGTATGTAATTGTGAAATAGCAATGTCATAGCTCGTTGATATGTTGCACTCACATTCTTCAATCCAAAAGGCATCATGACCCAACAAAATGTTCCCCAAGCTATTGTTAATGTTGTTTTGTATTGATCTTGAGGGTTAATAAAGATTTGATTATATCTTGAAAATCCATCCATGAATGACGACAAAGCATGTCTCATAGTCGAGTTTACTATCATGTTGATATTAGGAAGGGGAAAGTCATCTTTTAAAGATGCTTTATTTAAATATTGAAAGTTTGTACACATCCTAATGCAATTATTTAGTTTCACAATTGTGACAATGTTCAATATCCAAGGAGAATAATCTATAGGTCTTATAAAACTAGCTTCAAGAAGCTTTTCAATATTGGCCTTAACCAATAAGGCTATCTTAGGGTTCATTTTCAAATTTTTTGTCTAATAGGTTTAGCATTTTTCAGCGAGGACTATGTTGTGTGTTACAATCTTAAGGTCAATTCCTGGCATATTCAAATAATTCCAAGCAAAAAGTTCAAGAAATTCATGAAGTAAAGTTGCATGTTCCTCTTGTTCTTCATCATCAAGGCACTTTCCTATCTTAATCACTTTTTTTGCATTGTTAATATCCATCGGTATGTCCTTGTGTTGGCCTCCTATAATGTTTTAATAGCTAAGCCTTTACAGTTGTGATTCAAAGATTAGACATCTAACCTGAATAGATATCTCAATCATGATGAAGGTGCATTTAAATTGTCAACCGAGGGAGGTAAACTTGAAATGGGTCAACATTGTATGTGCATTAGGAATCCAAAGTAGCCATATTCATCCTATAGCTAAGAAAGACACAATATTGAAAGTAAATTTCTTGGAAGGAAATAACATAAATGTTGAACATCAACCAATAACTAGGATAAAATGAAATGCATGATAGGAATGAAAATCTAAGTGAACAAATAGGAAACTACTATGTTTGCTTTGGCTGCAAAAACAGTCACAGAATGGAATTCTAGTGGCTGCAGGAACAGTCAGTACCATATTCTTAACTAATAATTGAACATAAAATAACAACTAATCTAAACTAAGGTATGGGATGGAATACTCACCAAGTGGGGCCCCTTGGATAAGTATTCCCTTAAACTAAGATAGACTCAGATGTACAAACTTATAACTTCATTTTATTTATTGGAAAACATGAGTACAAATGAGCAACATGATTGTATTACTGAAAAGCTCAAGAGTGTGATTACATCAAATTAAGCAATATTCTATATGAGAGCTCAGAAGGAACATCAAATCCTTATTTAAACACCTATTAAGGTAGTCAACTCCAGCAGATGTGAAGGATGCCACATTAGGGGAAACACGAAAAAGAGCAGAGGCGTATACGCATGCATAAAATATGTCAGGCATGTTTTCCTCAATGCAAGTCTGGCACAACAGTAACGATAGTGATTGCTAAACAACATTTAAGACCATTACAAGGTGGTTATAATCCTATTTACATGAGGAATCTCCAGTCACCAAGAGTCTTCCCTCCATTAAATGACCACCTTGTTGACCGATATGGCAGATGCCCAGCTGGCGAAATCTTCCTGAATTGTAGGCCTTAATTATCTACATGACAATGTTAGTACGCACAAAAAATGCATATCCATAATCATCTTAAGCAAAATTCATTAATAACATGAAAAATTAACACAATTAGTTCATATAGCATGTCAATATCATTTGAAAGTTATGAAAATAAGTTCATGTCCAAAGTCTATGGTTTCAAGGAAATATTATGAAAAGATCAACTCCTAAGTATCAAAGTATTATGACAACTATAGGAAATGGACAACAACTCTATCAATAATTAAACCATAAACAAGACTCATCACCATGGTATCTCCTACAAGAAGTGCATTTTGTTTCAAGAATTCAGGGTTGTATTCTTTGTTGTTCTTGTCACTCTCATTACTTTCTTCTTCTCCATCTTCTTTCTTGGTACTAATCATAGCACATGTAACCCATTTATTTTTAGGAGTAAATGGTTTGTCATAAACCCTTAACATTTATTTCAAGGCTTCATCATCTTCAAAAAAATCTAATGATGTTTCACAAGTTGTATCAATCAATTCTAGATGCTTCAAGGTGAGATTTGTTTTAGGATTACACATGATGGTGTTGATGTTTAGTGAGGGTCTTTTCATTGCTTGGATGATCTTAGAAGGGAAATATCCCAAACCACTTTTTGTTTCTTGTGTATTAGGTTCTATAGGGACACATATGCCTTGTTATTTCTTTCCACATCCTTTTCCACTATAACCAAGTTATTTCATGAACTCATAGCCTTTTCCATAAAGCCTTTCCATTTCTTTAGGTTTGGTGGTTGTTGATAATCTATCTCATCAAATTTTGTTGTGTAGCTTGTATCTTCTTCTAGAGTAGATGAGGTAGATGCTTGTGATTTTTCTTCTAAATTCTATGTTGATATTACCATTGGTTGTTTTTTTCTTTTCATTTTCTTTACTTGTGATTATGTATTCTCCCATAAACGAGGGTGTGAACTCTAAGGAACCCCAATCATCATCCAATAATTTCAACACTATTTCCATCTCTTGTTTTTCTCCTTTCATAGGTTCTATGTTCAATGTTGGAATTAATGTGTTTAGAGGAATTGACGTTCCTTTTTCAACTTGTAAGCAACTTTCAGGCTTGGGGTCTATTTCAACTTGGTATACCTTATCGTTATAGACATACTTCATTATATGATGAAGAGTTGAAGGCACTGCATGCATCTCATGAATCCAAGGTCTTCCTAAAAGAAGATTATATGAAAGTTCATGAGGCATAGCATGAATAGGAGTTTGTAAGGTAGCCTTTCCAACTGTAATAGGTAAAGTAATCACACCGAGTGGTTGCTTTTCTACATTGTCAAATCCTTGAATCGATAAGGAAACAGGTTGAATTCTTAATTTTTCCACACCAAGTCTATCCAAAAGGGTCAGACTACACAAATTAAGGGCAGAGCCATTACCAACAAGGGTTATTTTTATTCCTAACCTATTATAGATGGCTATTATCATGAAGGCATCATTTTTTCTTTCTTAATTCCAAAGGAGGTAGCTCATGTTGATGAACATTAATGTCTACATTAACTATATTCATTCCTTGTATTAGGGCTGCCAAATCATTTGCATTTGTACCAAAGGGAACCACTACTTGTTGTAAGGTTTCTTGAAGCATAGTGTGATAATTAGGTGAATTTTGAATTAGGTACCATAGGGATATTTTCACAGGAGTATTCTTAAGTTGTTCAACAAGATCATACTCCTTTCTACTATTTGAAGGAAAATGAGGGGCACTAGGCAAGACAAAGTTAGGAAAAGGTAAGGATGTTGAGGTTGCTTGTCTTGGTTGTGGATTATTTCTATTGTTATATGTATGAGCAATGGTATTATGATTTGAGTGTTGTGAAACAGTGTCCTTAGGTGGTTCAAGTGTGAAAATGAGTTGGTTTTGAGTTTGAAATTTGTGTGAAGGCGGGTAAAGAACAAGTTGAGGTTGAATCACATTAACGTCTCTTGGTTTCAATTTGTCATAACAATCCTTAGTGGATGAAATTTGTGAGATGAAATACTCAAGGGCTTCATCTAAAATTTCAAATTCATCACTACTAAAAGGCTTAAGGGTCAGGCTAACTTGGAAAAAGAGATTTGGCAAACTCAAATAACTATGCTTTCTCCAAGTGATTCATCGATTTGTAGGTGTTTTTTATTTTGTTTTCTAATGATTTCCAAATGTAATCTAATCTAGTTGAACTATGAACTAATGTTGAAAATGAAAAGTACAGGAATCTAATTCTATCCACAATTGCAATGAATGTAAATTATGCTAACTATAATTATTTGAAAGTAACAAAGACTATGCAAACTGAAATAGAAAGTTATCAATAGCAAACATAAGCTCAAAAATCAAGAATTTAATTCTCTAAAATGCAGTTTAAAATTTTTACTAGGACTAAATCACCCAGAGGGGCATATGAGTCCCAGTGAGGGTTTTTTTCACAAATTTTATAAAATTTTAAGTGATTTTTATGCTTTTTGGTTTGGATGATTTGTAGAGTAAATGAAAATACAAATTTAAGATGATTTTCAATGATGTAAGATTGAAAAATGCAACCTATATGCACTTTCACTAATGCAAGATTTAAAAACCCTAGATGCCAATTAACTAGTGCAAACCCTAATGCAAAGTTAATGCCAGCAATATCTAGGACTATGATGCACTCCAAATCAGAAATGATGTGTTCTAAATGCACGTTCACCAAAATGAAATGATGGAAAATGGTTCTTTCTTATGGTTTAGGACATAGAATAACAATCTTCCTCACTCTCATTCAGTCAAGGGAACCCTAGAGATCTCAATCTAAGGTATGCAAAGGAGAAAGAGATCTTGCAATAGGGTTGTCCTAGGGTCTGATATAAACTAAAGAGGGGTTCACCACCAAGCTAGGGCTTGGAAAGATCAATGAAATATTCTTAAACCTAATATAATGCAATACTTCACTAAATGACCTAGAAAAGAATGTAAAACATAATAGAAAGGTGAGAAATCAAAAGTGTGCACTTGGAAACTTGAAGAGGCCTGGAATGAGCTCTGAAACACTGAAAATACTAAAATTATAGAATACTAGGACTCATACACCAGTCTAGGCATATTAGTTCCAGACTCTAGGGTTTTTGGTCTGGAACAGGTTTTTGGCAGTGTAGATTCAAGATCTGCAAAAAATTAGAAATTTGTCTGTAGTGGGACTCATACACCACTTCTAATGTATTAGTCTCGTTCTACATTTTTATGAATTCAAAGTTTAGATCTATGCTCCAATCTCTTCTCTTCCTTCCCAAACTAATTTTTGAATTTGAACCTATAAAAAGACCTGTAAAACAAACTATAGAGTTGATTTGCTTATGGGGGGTTTGCCTCGGTCAACCCCTAGTTTGGTAATTAAACCTTGATAGAAACAATGAATCATGAATGTAAATAGGAATGTAAACCCTAACCTTAAGTGTTTCTAAGATTAGGAAATATGAAATGCAATGCAACCCTATTCTATTGTGCTAGAATGAGATGTAAGAATGAAACATGGACATGAATGAATCACTTTGAGAGATCCCTAACCACTCAAATGAGCCCTAATAATGTATGTACCTTCCTTAGGATAAAAGTAGAGTGATGATGAAGGATGTAATCACTTAGGAAACAAGTCATTAGGATTGGCTTGATGGCTAGTTGCATCTCCCTAACCTAGAATCCATCATGATTCACCATAGGCAACCATAATCAACCCTTGAAAATGCTAGATCTTGAATGAAAGTGAGCTTGAAGACTTGCAAAAACACAATAATGTTGCTCCAGGGCTTCAACTTTGTTGATTACTTGCTCTTGAATGCTCTTGTGAAGAATGCTTGAATTCTTTTGAATGCTTGGATATTGAAATTACTCTTCTATATTGTTGCTTAGATGAAAAATGACTTTAGAAGCTTGTTTATATAGGCAGTTTACCCAATTTATTGTTATTTAGATCTCAAAGGCTGACATCAACCAAAAATTTGAATTAAAAGAATTTCCCGCTCAAACCCTAAAAAGGGACCAAATGCGACTCATACACCACTCCTGGCATATGGATCCCACCTATAGGGACTCATATGCCAAAAGTGGCATATGAGTCCCATCCTAGTTTTTCTGGGTGAGTTGTTAGAATTTTCAATGCTTTTGTGGATTTTGTTGGGTTTTTAGTTGAAATAAGGCTCGAGATCCAAAATAAAGGGTCTTAGGGGCCTATTAATGATGAATTAAAGTGGATTTAATGCAAGGGTACTAAAATAGGTTCATATTAAATGATAAATTGTACTATCTCCAAAAAGGGAGTACATTTTTTGTTATTATAGTATCCTATGAAGGGAAATGGGGAGATGATGGAATAGGAATTTGACAATGGTTAGGGATTCAACTAGTGTCCATTGATGGTGCTAGATAGAGTTATTTTCTTTTGTGATTAGTGTAGGAGTGTTGTTGAGTTTTTATTATTTTTTGAATGGTTATTTTTATACATCAAAAATTATTTTAGTGGAATGTCTTAGAAGGAGAGACGCTGAAAGACTATATGTGCATAAATGGGAGGATGCCAAATGGGAAAGGGAAGAATGGTGAAGGGATGATAAGATAGGAAGACATAACAAGATGGTGTGGGGAGTATCTATAAGATAATGGAATCCAACCTTATGCATGGCTTCTTCAAGCATGTTTCACCATAGTACTTGCATAAGGTGCCACAATGTGGTTTTCAATAAAGGTTGGTTTTTTCTTTATTTTTTTGATTTTTTGATTTTGTACCTACTACAATTTAGGCATGAAAGTTCTTGAGGTGTACTATGTTCATTGGTTCATAAATATCTTTATTTTCTAGGATGGCCAACTAATAAAATATTGATCTATATGTGGTGATGATGTTATAAGGTCCCAACCAATTATGTTCAAAATTTACCTTTATTTTTATAGTCTTGATTGGAATTTTGATGATTTTCTTTAAGGACAAGGTCACCAACTTAAAACTCTTTAGATTTGATCTTCTTGTTGTAATTATAGTGGAGACAATTTTGATAGCATTTAAAATGATTCAAGGTATTGAGGTAACTTTCATCAAGTATTTCAAGATCATGTAGATGTGTAATTTTATATTCTTCATCATTGATGAGGTCACACAAAGAGATAGAAAGTGATAGAAGTGTGATCTCGATTGCAAAAATTAGTTTTGACTCCAAAGACTAGGGAGTATGGGGTAGCACTTGTAGGCATATGGATATTGGTACTTTCAAGCCCATAGGATGGAGTTGAGTTGTAGATTCCAATCATGGCTAGCATCATTGATAATCTCTTAAGTATTTTGATCATATTCCTTAGGTTAATTAGAATTAACACAATTCCATTTATTAAACATGCACAATGTCAATAATTTATCATCTAACATAAGAAATATAACTAAGATAATAGTATGTTTATTTTATGATTTATTTTAATTTTTGAAACTACGTTATTAAAATAATTGCATGTAAGTGCAAAAATATGGGGGGCCAAAAAGTGGCCACTTCACTTTTTCAACCCGAAATAGTGAAAAATCAAGCGTGTTATAGTAAAACATGCTCACATTATGGGTTGGTAATGACTGAGACTAGGCTCGGTCATTACCAATTCAAATGTGAGTGTGTTATAATGCGCTCGCGTTGTGGTTTAACTTTAAAAAAATGTGCATTTTTTGAATTAAAAAAGCATTTCCAAAACATGAGCACATTATAATGCGCTCACGTTTTGTGAATGCATTGATAAAAATGAGCGTGTTATAACGTGCTCGCATTTTGGTCTACATTAAAAAAAAACTTCTCTTTTTTTCTCTTTCTTCTTGTTATCTTTCAAGGAAACTATATATGTGAAAGTATAAGTTGACATTTATATATGGACATTTAATTTCTTATACTTTAAGTTATATTTCATGTATATAGTTTCAGTATTTTTGAGAGTGGTTTCGGCTCTAGGAGTTATAATGCAAATTCTCTAAGTTTTTGGAAGATCTTAAGAAAATTTAGACAGTCAAATTTTAGTAATCAGCATGTCAAATTTCAGTAATCAAGAGGCCAAAATTTAGTAATCAACAAGTTGTATTATTTCTCTCTCTCTCTCTCTC